>JAOTRA010057769.1:0-7500 GCA_026260255.1 Pseudolaguvia tuberculata | reverse complement strand
CATTATTTGCAAACGCGTCTTATGCAGAGCAACTTACATCTAAGCAATTTGGGGTTAAGGACCTTTTTCAGTGGCTGGTGGTGCTGGGAATCTAACTAATCTTCCAATTAGCAGTCCAACATCCTTACCCACTGCGCTACCACTTCCCACAGGTTCAAGCTAAAAGTCACACTCAGCATCATGCGTCCACTTCTGCGTCCTTCTGCTGTAGAATTCAGCATGAACACTTTAGGAGGACGCCGTCTGAATCTGGCCTTTGTGTACGTATTCCAGAGCTGTAGCGATTGTCCTCATGTCCATCTCAATGCTGCGTGCCCAGTTTTCCACATCACCGATTTCCTGATACAAAACACATGAGCAAAGATGACCAGTAAATAAAACCAGAGGTTGAAATATGAAAATGTAGGAAAGATTTGTACGATAAACTATAGTGGACAAAAGTTAGTGGCCACCTGAGCATGTTATTTCACAAGGTCTATGGATTAATAATCCGATTTGTAATCTTAACCTCATTGAACATTTTTGGAATGAACTGGAATGCTGGATATGCACCCGGTTTTCTCACATACCATTAGTAATCTTACAAATAATCTTGTGGATAAATGAGCACAAATCCTCATGTCTTGGCTACATAATCCCTTCTTAGAAAAGGGTATCGCTGTCCATGTTCATAGGGTTGGAACGGTCACATATGGCTGCAATGGTGATGAAGGTGTCCAAATAATTTCAGCCATAGCATACGAGTATAGTTAAATAATTGGTCTTAATCTAAGCCTCTTAATACCCTCACTACCAGGAAACTATTATAGAAACCATCAATACTAAACAAAGCACAATGTAACAGCATGTAACATTCATTCATTCATTCATTCATCTTTTTATCCACTTATTCCCTAATTCAGGGTCACAGGGTTCTGCTGGTGCTTATCCAAGTGTACATAGGGCAAGACTCGGGGGTACACCCTGGATAGGTTGCCAGTCCATCTCAGGCCACACATAGACAAACAACCACTAACACACATTCACTCCAATGGGCAATTTAGAATCACCAAACAACCTACATGTTTTTTTTGACTACGGTGGAAACCGGAGTACCCAGATTAAACCCATGCAACTCTGGGAACATGCACAGAAAGATCCCCGGCCAGGGAATCGAACCCAAGACCTTGTTGTGAGGTGACCATATTAACCACTAGGCCACCATGCCACCGCAGGATGTGACATTACAGACAGTATTGAGGGTGAAAACAACTGCACCACCGACATCATCTGGACCACAAGAATCGATATTTATCTTAATATAACTTTATTAATAATAATAGTAATATAACATCACAAAAACATAAGATTAGACATAATATGTAATACATTTAGGGCGGCGCTGTGGCATAGGTCCCAGGTTCAATTCCCGGGCTGGGGATCTTTCTGTGTGGAGTTTGCATGTTCTCCCACCATCCAAAAATGTACAGACATTAAGTTGAATGGTGATTTTATATTGTCCATGAGTGAATGTGTATGTTTGTGGTTGTTCATCTATGTGTGCCCTGCAATGGACTGGTGACCTGTCCAGGGTGTTTCCTTGTAATACATTTAAATCCAAGTCAGTGAGACAAGCTAATTATCTTTGAGGGTTTACCAAACTGTCTTCATGATGTCTGACTTTTCCGAAAAATTTCACCTTGAAAGTTCTGTCATGAAAATTCCAATTCAACTGTACAGCCGTGTTTTAGTAGTTGAAGTAAACTGTTTTAGTCTGATAAACCAATCAGAGGATGGAAAAACGCTGACGTCATCCTACGCCAGCTAGCGGGCCCTGTGAGGCGTATTTACAAATCTTACAGGTTAGTTTGTAGGTCCCTTCCTAATTTACAACACACCCACACCCACACCCACACACACCCACACACAGCTTAATTTCCATGAGCAGCACTGTGGATTCTGATGGCTTTCACATAAATAAATCGGAGGCAGTGCAGAAAGAGAAAGGCTGTTCAATTATTACGTTTTAATGGAACAAAGAATTTAGGTTGTAAAATGTAGGTTCGCTTAACTGACTTACGCCACTGATACACACTATATTGCCAAAAGTTTTTGGTCACCTGACTATCAGATCCATATGTGGTTCCTCTTAGAATTCTAAAGGCTGTTTCATTAACTGGACTGGATACAGACTGGACGTAAATTTTTCCCAGGCTGCCACACATGCGAGTTTTACATATAACCAATCACAAATTGTTTGTATGGTAAGAAAACGAGAGGATTACATGTCTTTGCTCGTTAAAAACGGCTTTCGGTGGATTTGCAAATAGTTATCTGTGAGGACAAGACTTAGTCTTAGGAAAGACTAAAGATCCTTTTATACACAGGATAAATCATCCAATAAACCTAAAGGCATTTGGGGCCAACGGGTTCTGCTGGAGCCTATCTCAGCGCACATGGACGCCAGTGTATCGCAACACAGACAAATACGGTGGTAAAAAAAAACAAAAAAACAATTTAGACATCATAAATTCTGGAAATAATTAAAGTGTACCTTCAATGCCTGGTTGAAGTTCTCCACCATGCTGATCCACTGGGATGTCTGTTTGGCAAACTGAGCTGCCTGCACCTGCAGTGTCTTTACTTCATGGTCCAGTTTACGCTGATTAACATAAGCCTGAGCCACTCTAAAAAAAAATAAAAACGGTGGCTGGATAAAGATTACAGTACCAGATTCACAAAGTTAATCAAATTCATATAAACAATATACAATGGTCAGGTCCAT
Source organism: Pseudolaguvia tuberculata (assembly GCA_026260255.1). Lineage (NCBI taxonomy): Eukaryota > Metazoa > Chordata > Actinopteri > Siluriformes > Sisoridae > Pseudolaguvia > Pseudolaguvia tuberculata. The sequence goes on along the minus strand of JAOTRA010057769.1, from coordinate 4,736 downwards.
ATCATTTTATTTTAATGAATAAAATATATTAAAAGCATTAATACGATGGTACATGGAGGACGGTACAGGAGTCCGCAAGTAAAATCTGTATGAGGACAACTGGTAACTATATTTTTATCTTGTAATTCGATTTTTGGGCCTTAGTTTAGTTCATAGTTAAATTGAATTTAAGTTGAATTTAAGAATGAAGTTAAGTTGAGTTTAAGGTTAAGTTGAGAATTAACTTTAGTTCATAATTTACTTTACTTTGATTTAGTTGATTTTATAGTTGAGTTGAGTTTAGTTTAGTGTTTAGTTAAGTTTATAGTTGAGTTTAGTTGATTAAACTAAAAAAAGTTAACGATAAATTTGACTACACTAAACTAAACTCAACTAGAGTTTAACTAGAGCTAAGTTTATAGTTACATCCATTGTGTTAAGTTTATATTTTACTTTAGTTGAGTTTACAGTTTACAGATTAGATTAGTTAAAGTTTGACAAGACAGGATACAGCAGTGAAACACCTGAAATGTTACACACTCCTGCTCTTCCATTGTTCTAAAAAAAAAAAAACTAAAAAAAAAAAACCCACCCGGATCTACTTAATAAGTTCATATAAAAAGTGATATGGAATATTTTTATAATATTTTATAATAACACAATTATACTTAAAAGGAATCCGACAATCAGAACCAATAGCTCAATTATATTGCAGCTTAACAGACCGGAGGATCAGGGAGTGTTCCTGTCCTTTCGTTTGGCTCCTGGTACATGGAAAAATGGGGACAAGAAATAATACAATACATTGATGATGTGTCCTCGGGTGGCTTCATCAGACAGCATGTGTAATGCCAATTATACGACAGCTTCAGTTTTTTTTCTCCAACTAATCACCTTAAACTAGACTAGCATACTCCAGAACTGTCAAATATACTTACAGTAGAACAGCATAAGGTAGACCTGCTTTCTTAGCTTTTTCTACCATACAGATAGTGAATTCATAAATCATGTGCGCATCTCATTCTAAAATAGAGAATTACCAGAAGCGGAAGGGAGGTTTTATTATTTCTTCTGGCACTGATGACCAGGATCTCTTCTCGGATTAGGATTAGGACCCCAGCACCTTGTGTCACATATGCAGACTCATTCATTTGGGTATTATTTATTACTCAATTCATTCTAAAAACGTCACGCTGACATCACAGGAAGCGTTTTCACTGATCTCTTACCCCACATTCAGGTGGTCCACTAAAGCCTCTGTTAAACAGGTGGCGGCTGCAACAGCTTCACGGCGCCGACGCTCTGTGTTGAAGGGAAAACAGAAGGATGTGCTATCAATAAGACACATTCACAACACGCAGCTCATTTAATACATGCTAATGAATAAAACAAATGCTAATATTTTATGGATGCAGCACAGACTAAAAATATTTTTTTTTTATATTTGATCGTTTTTGCCCTAATCGATTAAATCACTGATCAGTTTTGTTTCAAACAACCAATCACTGCCTAGAAATGTTCCCAAAAAACAATCACGGTTCGCTAGTGTTCCTTTCATCCAATAGGTGATTGCTTTTGTTCCAAACAACCAATTACTGTTTAGCAATGTTTTATGTAATAGAAATAATGCTAAGTGGCAGCGCGGTGGCGTAGTGAATAGCATGGTCGCCTCACAACAAGAAGGTCTCAGGTTCGATTCCCGGCCCGGGGATATTTCTGGGCGGAGTCTGCATGCTCTTCCCGCGTTTGCGTAGGTTTCCTCCGGGTACTCTGGTCCCAAAGTTTAAAAACATGTAGATTAGGTCGATTGGTGATTCTAAATTGTCCGTAGAAGTGAATGTGTGTAAGTGGTTTGTCAATGTATTGCCCTGCGATGGACTGGCGACCAGTCAAGGGTGTACCAAACGACTAATCACTGCTCACCTTTGTTCCAAACGACTAATCACTGCTCACCTTTGTTCCAAACAACTAATCACTGCTCACCTTTGATCCAAACAACTAATCACTGCTCACCTTTGATCCAAACAACTAATCACTGCTTACATTTGTTCCAAACAACCAATCACTGCTCACCTTTGTTCCAAACGACTAATCACTGCTCACCTTTGATCCAAACAACCAATCATTGCTCACTTTTGATGCAAACAACCAATCACTGTTTACTTTTGATCCGAACAACCAATCACTGCTCATTTTTAATCCGAACAACCAATCATTGCTCACTTTTGATGCAAACGACCAATCACTGCTCACTTTTGCTCAAAACGACCAATCACTGCTCATTTTTGATGCAAACGACCAATCACTGCTCACTTTCATTCCAAACACCTAATCACTGCTCACTAGTGTTCTTTTTGACCAATAGTTGACATCTTTTATTCCAAACGAGTTTTTACATCACAGTAAAAGAACTAAACTCTTTTCTCTGAGACTTCCTGTTTCGTGTGTGTGTGTGTTGTAAATTAGGAAGGAACACACACACACACACTATATTAACTAACCTTTAAGCTTTAATAAAGCCGTTAAAACATAATGGCGTTGTTTTATTACCGGATGTACAATTATAATTGCATTTACAGCATTAAGCAGACGCTCTCATCGCAATGAGGTTAAGGGCTTTGCTCAGTGGCCCACAGTGATGTCTCGGTGGTGCTGGGAATCGAACCCCGGCCTTAACCACTAAGCCAGCACTTCTGTCATTTCGATTAATTTATTGAATATCGATCTGTTGATACGAATGATATGCGGTGGTTATAATGAAGCTCGTACCCTGCACCTCTTTCCGTTCCGTTTGTTTAGCCTGATGTTCCTTTAACAGTCGGGAAAGCATGGCTGCATACAAATAAACGCAATAATCTAAATAATAATAATAATAATAATAATAAATCCAAAAATAAACCAACTAATAATTAATAGCAAATCAAATCATAATAAGAACTCAAATAATAAGCAATAAAAAAGTCCAATTATTTGTTGCTGCTGTTGTTTTGTGTGCTAAAGTCATGTGACAGAATTGAAGCGTTACGTGTGGATCGACGTGTCAAATTAAAAGTCAGCGTGTTTCAAGTTTTTTTTTTTAAATAAATAGCGGAGAATAATTATAAATATGATCTTGTAAAATGCGAATTCAATTATATATTAATAATTTCAGTGCAGTAATTTCGCAATGTTAATAAAATATTTGTAAGGAGTTGGGTGAATGAATACAATATATACAATTAATATTCTATTCTATAAGCATAAAACGCATCATTATTATTATTATTATTATTATTAGTAGTAGTAGTAGTAGTAGTAGTAGTAGTAATTACCAGAATCAGATTTATTGCCAGGTATGTTTGCACTAGGATTTTGTTTTGGTGACAGAGGCTCTCTAATACATTACAGTGAATAAAAAAGATAACAGACAAAGTGCACTGTGCAAGACTCTAAATGCAGTAAGTTTAGAGTCTTACCATGCAGTAAATTAAAAAAGTTAAATAAAAATAAAAAAGGAGTTATTTCCTTAAATTATACTTAAATCTTCTAAAAGGAACCCCATTTCCATAGCATTGGGATTACTGACATGCTTCAGTTCTTTCCTCTAATAATTAACAAATAACAAATTTAACAATCAACAACAAATTTCTCATAAACTCACTAAACTTTACCCCTCCAGGAATTTTCTACCACCATGGGCTTCGCTCCCCAGTCCTTTAGGTAGCAGAAATCCGCCATTCAGTTAGTCTGTCAAGTGCGTTTTAAACGTTAAGGAAGAAAAAGACTTTTGTTGTTTCTTTTCCCTAGAATTTCCTGTAGCGTTTCCTCCGGTTTTGTGACGCACTTCCGCTGAGTAAACGCCAGCTCAGAGTGGATGCAGGAAATTAAAATGTCCTTTATGATTGCTTTTTCTATGGGTTTTAATACAGGAGGGATGTTTAAAGCGGCTTGTTGAGTTTATTTAAGCAGTATTTTGTTGCGGGCGGTTTATTTTGTCTCTGGTATTCTAGCTTAGCATTTAGAATAGAGAATCAATGATGTGCCGGATAGCAGATGGCGCTTGTTTGTTCACTGCGGATTGTACGAGCTGAAGCGAAAACACAGCCGGTGCTGCTGTAATATGTGCTGAACATCATGAACCTGAGAAAGTCCAGAAACATCAGCGGATCGTCCATGTCTTTGGATGGGATTGGAAAACAAGGTAAAACGGAAGGAATTCGGGATCCATCACGTGATCACAATAAATAAATAAACATATATTAATTAATTCATCTTCTAACCCGCTCATTCTTTAATTCGGGGTCACAGGGGTCTGCTGGAGTCTATCCCAGCGCACATATATCGAGAGGCAGGGGTACAGCCTGAACAGGTTGCCAGTCCATCCCTGGGCCACACACAATCAGTATATTGGTAGAAGAATGCTGAGGATGGAGGTGGTGGGCAGAAGGAAAAGAGGAAGACCAAAAAGGCAGGTGAAGGAAGATATGCAGGTGAAAGAGGCAGATGTAGAGAATAGGGTAGTGTGGAGAACAGTGAACCGCTGTGGCGACTCCTAACGGGAGAAGCCGAAAGGAGAAGAAGAAGAATCAACACAATGTACATGTTTTTGGACTGTTGGAGGAAACTGGAGTAACCAGAGAAAGATAGTTATCGCGATCCTATTTTTATAGTCAATTTAGTGGTTACTAGTTAGTGCTTATGCTCCACAAGTAGGTTGTGAGATGGAGGGAAAGGAAAGATTCTGGAGTGAGTTAGATGGAGTGGTAGAGAGTGTAGCT
>JAOTRA010057735.1:0-16865 GCA_026260255.1 Pseudolaguvia tuberculata | reverse complement strand
CACACACACACACACACACACACACACACACACACACACACACACACACACACACACACACACACACACACTAGAATAAGATGACACAGGACCCAATGACCCAGACTCAATGCTCTTTCAAAGAGACAATTTTTATTCATGATCAAACCACTCATAAACAGGAGACAGAAGGGATCCAGCTTTGGTAGGAACGGGGGACGTAGGGGTGTAATCTGGAGACCCAGTGCATGGTGTCTGAGGAGTAGAGACAGGAGGGATAAAACGGAATCGATGAATGAAGAGGAAAAGTGACGCAAGTAGGGATGGGGTCATTCCGTGTTGACGCATCTCGCGTCTCGGGGAATAACCTGATTTGGGTGCTGCGATAGGTGGGATCAGGATAAGCTTACAGATGCTCCATAACTCGGTCAAGTTCGAAGCCGAGGCTGGTCAGCTGGAAACGCTGACACTGACGGATGTTACCCAGAAGGGATCGCTTGTAAGGGCGAGCTGGGGAGATAAACAGAGAGAAAAATAAAAGATTGAAAAAGATTGTATTAAAATTGGGGATAAAAATTAATTAAATACAACCAGCCTGTTTCAGACTAAGAGCATTGACTAAGGGTCACATTATAGTAACACAAGCATGAAATATAAAAATGGGACAACACACATACTACACACATTTATTTATTTGGAACTTTTATAACAGGGTTTCTGCTGATTGGATTAGATGGTGCCCTGCTGTATCGACAACTAAACCCACTAAGCTGGCCAGTCTGATTGATTTGGTGGTGGGCAGAGCTGTTACTACTCAGACTGTGATTATGATTCGCAAGTTGGAAAACATCATAGAGAAGTTAACGGCTGTGCAATGGGTTTTGGACAGATCTGGAGACCAGTGACATTAGACTGCAAAATTGGCAGGTATTGACCTAAATGTGATAAAAATAATGAAAGAATAAAACTTTTTGGCTTCCCCCCTTTCCTCCAGACGGCCTTGGCAAGACCGATGCTGGAGACAAAACAACTCCCCCTGGAGAACAAACGAGATGCTCTGAATTCCGCTTCCCCGTTGCAAGGACTTACTGCCCTATCCCCGCATCCCTCGCCTTCGTGTGCTTCTTGCCACCAGTGTAGGAAGACGGGTCTGTGACCAGCGCTGTTAATAGCTGCAGGACCAGATGGCTGTCACCTACATCGGACTACTTCCTCATTCCCTGTACCCACTCCCCTGTTGCAATGTACTGTTATGTCTATGTCTATATGTGTATGTGCTTGTTGCCGGGGTTTTTTACAAAATCTCACACTGCCCTACTTGCCCTAAAGACTGAGAGGGGCTTTTCCTCACCCCCTCTTTCCCCAGATGTATCGTATTCCTCTTTCCATAAGCTACCTCTCCAGTGATCTGTCTTCCCCAAAATGTGATGTTTGTATGGTCGGAGGGGTCCCATTTCGCTGCATATAACAGTGTATGTGACAAATAATGCTCCATATCAATCAATAGTAACAGTCTAATATAACAGTAAATGAAAAAAAAAATTAAGTACATTATTGCATGCTATCCTACTCATGTAAAATAGAAATATTAGTCTACACAGTTCAACATTTTATGCTACATAAAAATAGAGAGAAGTAAAAACTTACATATCTTGGATGAAGATGAAGAGCAATACAGCAGATAAGTTCAATCAGGGTAACAGTTGGAGAGTGCCAGGAAAGCGAGAGAGGTGGCTTTTTAATGATGCCAGTGTTTTTTTAATGTGATAAGTTTAGGCTGGTTTTATTGGGGAATTCCACAATTAACAAATTATTAATTTGTATTCTAATGAGAAAATGACATAAGGGGTGTGATGAGAGGAGGTACCAAATATAGGGTAATTTGGGTTTTATTGAGGGGAGTGATAAAATAAAGAAGTAAGTTATAATGGGAAATGGGGAATCTGATTCATAAATATTAAAATAAGAGGGCTATTTAAAAAGGGGATTTTCTGCAGGGTAGTCAATCGAGTCGCATCAGGGTATGGTGTTTGATGCGGTTAGGCTCTGGCTCTCGCTCATGCGCATGACCTGACAAGCTACAGGGCTTCTTGATTTTTCAATGCTGTAGTCTTTGATTTTTGTTGAGAATTCAACTTGCTTCAAATAAAGTTGTTGCTCCTTCTCATTTCTGCCCGAGATCTCAATTTATTAAGTCTTTTTATGAGTGTTCTTGATTGCTAAATCATTTGCCTTGAAGAGAACCTCCCCGTTAAGTGTCGCCTTCGGGTAGGGGCCCCTGAGTTCTGACAACAGCTGGGTGTTATCGGCGTAACAGTGGAACCTAACATGTTTATGGAGGAAACGAGTTCCCTAGTGGGAGCATATATAATGAAAATAGTAGGGGACCGAGCACCAAGCCCTGGGGAACACCATAATTAAGGCTTGAACACGTCAAATAGTCGCCATTTAATTCTACAAACTGTTAAATAGGACCTGAGCCAGGCAACGGCCACCTCTATTATAACTACTACTTTCTCTAATCTATTTAGGAGAATGTTATGATCTATAGTGTTGAAAGCTGCAAAAGAGATTTTGTATAATCTTTAAACTATTATTATAAATAACAGCTAAGCCTCCACCTCTACTGGCTTAGACAACGCTGATGTATGTAGCTGTACACAGAGGACTCGCTTCATTTAATGCTACTGTGAGGGTTGTGGGTTAGCCGGATCCATGAATGTAGACACAGTTATAAATAGTCCAGATCGTTTATTAGACAGGGAAATAGGTACAGAAATCCAAATCAAGGTGCACAGATGTAAACGTAGACACCAGAAGTCAGAAAAATAATCATTTCCAAATCCAAATCGAGTATCAAAAGGGGAAAATGTTCCACAAGTCCAAAGTCCAAAGTCCAAAGCCAGAAATCCAAAAACTAGCATAATCCAAGAGCAATCGGTACGTTTGACAAACAATAATTCGCATGGGCTACACAGTGGCATGGCCTTATATAGGGTGGTCACACCCAATTACCCAACACCGAAAGTAGATGCTAGAACTCAGGCGATGGCTCCTTAATGTGGCCATCAACTTGAGTTGTCCTCCTTAAAGCTACATACTCATTCTGCTTAGTCCAGATTTCTGTTAAACACATCAAACTTCTGTCAGTCATTTCATTTACAATAAGAGATGTAGATGTAATAGATCTAATATTTAACAATCCAAACTTCAGATCAGAGGAGCAGGCTGTGTGACCAGTAGGTTCTATGTTTGAAGTGACTAAATTAATTAGATTATTAAGACATATTGTGATGTCAGGGGGTTAGCCAGATCCATGAATGCAGACACAGTTTAATATTATTCCCCATTGTTTAATAGTATAGTGAAACAGGCATACAAATCAAAGACGCTGAGCAAAGACGTAAACATAGACAGAAGTAGGGTCAGATTTCAAAGGCAGAGAGATAGTCACAAACAAATCCATTCACGCATGCTCAGTATGTCGGGTAAGCAATACTTCACGTGGGTTACCTTGTGGTATGGCTTTATATAGGGTGGCCACGCCCAATTACCTAGCACCGGAAGTAGACGCTAGAACTCAGGTACTCAGGTGATGGCTCCCTCCAGTGGCCATCAACTTGAATTGACCTCCTTACAGTACCCCCTCCTCTAGGCATCCTTTGGGGGCATCCTCTGGGGCGTGGTGCCGGACGGTCTTCCATTCCACCCCTGCGTGAACAGGAGTTCAAGATCTCCCGGACCTCGTAAGCTCCAGCAATATAAGGCCAGAGGTTCCCTGTGCGGGTTTGGCAGTTAATGCATGGGTGTGATGTGCCTTTAGTAGCGAGACATGGAAGATCTGAAAAATCCTGTAATGACAGGCAGGCTGTAGACGATAAGACACTTCGTTAATTCTTTGTAAAACTTTGAATGGGCCTATGTACTTGGGGCTCAGTTTTCTGCAAGGGAGTCTCGTGTAGACAGCCATAATAGCTGCCCCGGTTTGTAGTTACAAAGTGGGTGCCTGTGCTTGTTTGTGTGCATCTGTTGCCTTTGAACGGCCCAATTGATACATGCGTGAGTGCCTTCCCAGACCCTTGCACTCTGTTGGTACAAGTCCTCAAGGACGGGTTCCTCGGACCAGGGAAATAATGCTGTCTGGTATCCTAAAACACATTGAAAAGGGGTTAATCTGGTAGATGAGTGGGTTCGTGAGTTCTGGGCGTACTCAGGACGTACGGAGATACCGGCCCAACTCCTGATTTAGCCGTTCCACCTGTCCATTTAATTGTGGGTGATAGCCAGAAAACAGACTCACGTTAATATCCAGCCTCCTGCAGAACTCCTTCCATACTCGTGATGTGAACTGGGGCCCCCGATCTGACACTATGTCCTCCGGGAGGCCAAATGTTCTGAAAATATAAGAGAATAAGACCTTTGCGGTCTCAAGGGAAGGCCATGCAGGGGCACTAAATGACATGCCTTGGAGAATCGGTTGATTATGGTGAGAATGGTGGTATAGCCTGCTAAGGGAGGTAAATCAGTGATGAAGTCTATGGCTATGTGAGACCACGGTCTTTGAGGCACAGGTAGCAGGTGTAACAGACTTTCATGTAGGTTTAGGGTAGTGCTTTAGGGTTTTGGATCAGGCACAGGCTGTACACCCCTTCACAAAGTTCTCCACTTCCGCTTGCATCCCGAGCCACCAGTATTTCTTAGCTATGAGTTGCTCTGTCCGTCGTATGCCTGGGTGTCCCGTACCTAAAGAAGAATGAGCCCAGGTTAATAAACATTGCTGGCACTCTGGAGCCACATACTCCTTACCCTCAGGACATCCTCTAGGACAAGGCACAACCTCGCTGGACCTCCTGATATCTTCTGCCAGGTCCCATAATACTGGCGGCACCACCATTCCAGGTCTTAGCACGCTCTTTCCTCGGTTCTCTCAGTCAGGGAGGTCAAAACTGCATGAGAGAGCATCTGCTTTACCGTTCTTGGTGCGGTGTCGATAGGTGACTACAAAGGCAAGCGTTTAGCCATTGAGCACTCTTAACATATTCTAAGTTACAATGGTCCGTAAAAATCGTGAAAGGGTGCACACATCCCTCCAGCCAATGACTCCACTCCACAAGTGCTTCTTTGATCGCCAGGAGTTCCTTATTTCCCATGTTATAGTTATATTTGGCTGATGAGAGTTTGCGGGGAAAAAAAGGCACAGAGGTGTAATCTTGGGGGGGACCCATGCCTCTGGGACAGAATTGCTCCTATTCCACAGTCGGAAGCATCAACCTCCACTATAAATAGCCGTGTCGGGTCTGGATGGGCTAGCGCGGGGGCAGTGGTTAACTTATGTTTAATTTGTCAAAAGCTTGCTGTGCTGCGTCAGACCAGATCAGCTTAGATGGTTTCTTTTTTAACAGAGAGGTTAATGGGGAGGCAGTTTGGATAAAATTCCGTATAAATCGTCATTAAAAATTCGCAAAACCTAAGAATCGTTGTAACTCCTTGATTGACTTGGGCTGGGTCCAGTCACGTACCGCTGCGACCCGTTTTGTCTCCATAGCAACCCCAATTTGGCTAATGTGTTATCCCAAGAATTGCATGTCCGTTCTATGGAATTTGCATTTTTTCGCTTTAATGAAGACGTCTTATTATCTCCCGAACTTGAGTTTGGTGTTGCGCTATAATCGGTGGAGTAAATCAAAATATCATCGATATAAGAGATCCCGCAGGTGTCAAGCATGTCTCTAAAAATGTCATTTATAAATAACTGGAAAACTGCGGGCGCGTTACACAAACTATTCGGCATGACCCAGTACTCATAATGCCCCGTAGGGGTGATAAAATGTTCTTCCATTCATCGCCCCTGAATATCCAGATTAGATTGCAGCACTGCGTAGGTCTAGTTTAGTGAAGATGCGTGCGTTTCGCAGTTGCTCTAGCGCTGCAGGTACGTAAGGTAGCGGGTATCGATACATTACAGTGATTGCGTTCAATCCCCTACAATCGATACAGGGTCTTAAACCGCTGTCCTTCTTTTCTACAAAGAAAAACCTCGTCGGGCAGGAGAGGTTGAGGTCCGTATGTGACAGTGTTTGAATGCTTCCTCAATATATTTGTCTAAAGCTTCGGATTCAGGACTAGATAACGGGTAGACACGGCTTTTAGGTGGAGTTGTGTTCGGCATTTGATCGATACTGTAATCGCCCTCTCAATGTGGTGGTAATGCCATAGCTCTCTCTTTACTGAACAATTCCGCTAAATCGCAATAGCAGTGGGGCACATCTTTCGTGTCAGCTTCGGTTTTAAGGCAGGCTCTAGATCGAGACCTCTTGTGTGATAAGCAGTTTGTGTGACAAAACGGGGACCAGTCTGCAATTTCTCCTTTCCTCCAAGAGATCACATGATTGTTTATGCATAACCATGGAAACCCCAGAACGAGCGGTGTTTTTGCTGCTAGCTTAATTTAAAAGGAAATATTTTGTTTGTGTGTGTGATTGATTTCTAAAGATAGAAGTGCATTTTTTTTAATTCATGGCAGGTCCATTGGGCTGCCCATCAATGGTGGGGACGTGAATCGTGGGGTAACACGGGACGGTGGGCACACAGAGTTTACGCACCACCTCTTCGTCAATGATGTTTATTGCCAATCCCGAGTCCACTAAAGTAGATAAATTGGAAAGATACTCCGTTAAACCGTAGCCTTGCTGATATGGACAGACTTAAATATTGCTGGAAAGAATAAATGTTTGTACTCACTCGATCACGAGATTTGTGGGGCTTGATAGAACATTTTGAGAGATAGTGCCCAGATTCCCTGCAGTAGAAGCAGAGGTGGAGCCGACGTCTCTGTTGTTTTTACAGATCATAAAGTTTATATGTCCCCAGCTGCATAGGTTCAGTTTCTGAGGGATGCGATAGGGACTGGGTTCTCTCACGTTCGTACTGTTTGGGGATTTTTGTGTAATGGAACCCCTGGGGTTGGTTCTCGAAAAGTATGCGGCAGTTCTGTACGAACCCTTTACACTTTTTGAGGACCCCGTCAAATTTGTTTGGCAGGGCCATGGGTGTATTGCCATGGGGGGCGGTTAAAGGCGCAGTGGTAGCATGGGTCATCGCGTTGACTTGTTCCTGCAGGTTGCGCTGAGATTGAGCCTGGAGGTTTAGGGCCGCAGGTAAATCCTCCAGAGAACTGATGACTGCTGGACCCGTGATGGGTGAAGTATTCTGTGATGTCGTGGGGTTAGCCGGATCCATGAACGCAGACACAGTTTAATATTATTCCACAGAGTTTAATAGTATAGTGGAACAGGCAGACAAATCCAAGACGCTGAACAAAGACGTAATCGTAGACGGAAGTAGAGTCAGATATCAAAGGCAGAGAGATAGGTAGAGCAGAGTCACAAACAAATCCAAATCGAAGGTCAAGGGGTAGTCGTATAATAGTCCGAAATTCAAAAGCCAGTAATTCAAAATAACGATAGTAATCAAGCATGCTCAGTATGTCGGGTAAACAATAATTCACATGGGTTACCTTGTGGCGGGGCCTTATTTAGGGTGGCCACGGCCAATTTCCCAGTGCCGGAAGTAGACGCTAGAACTCAGGTGATGGCTCCCTCCAGTGGCCATCAACCTGAGTTGACCTCATTACACATAGACACACACACACACACATATATATATAGACACACATATATATGTTACGTCTTATCGTTTTATGTTCTGTGTTGTGCCGGCATGTTTGTTTTTGACATTGTGTGCAGTCTCTATCTTTTGCTATGTCCTGTTCTCTCTCTCTCCTCATTAAGCAGAGCTTAATTGGGACCAGCTGCAGGTGATTGAGTGGTCTGGGAAAGCCTTAAATACGGAGAAGCAGCGCAGAGTTGGAGAGCTTCTGTTAAGTGTGTGGCCAAGCGCCGTGGTTGTCATTTGTCTCTTTGCTAAATCTTTGTATAATATTGTGTTTTGAATAGCTTTGGTGGTGGTTATTTAAAGTTGTTTGTGTGTGTGTTTAAGTGTTGTGTCACATTCTTTATTTTATGTCACATTCACTGTCATGTTTGTAAATAGATTTCATTTCCATTCTTTATGATATTTGTCACATCCACCTTCACGGTTGTAAATAAATTTTGTTGGGATTTTTGGTATTATTCGTTATTATTGTTTGTTTTTTTTAAAGCGAGTAGGTTGGGGATTCCCTTTTTGTTTTCTCCTGGTTTTGGTCAGTTAGGGAGATAGGGAAGGACGTGTGTATTTTCTTTTAGTGTTGTTTCTTTGATAGGTAATTTAGCAGGGTTTTCTTCGTAGTTATTCTTAATTTTTGTTTGTTATTTTGGCCTTGATCCCCCTCCGAAGACTGATGCTTCTTTTCTCAGTTATAGAAATAAGTGTATAACGCTTGCATTCTTATAATTTATTATTAGTATTATATTCTTGTCATGGCCTCCCAACCTAGACTGATGAGGTCGTAACAAAATTTATATATATAGATATATATATTTATATATATCTGTTCTAGGCCTTGTAGTATGGACATTGCCTAAGAGTGTGTAATATAGAGATGGGATAGTATGAACAAAGAAAGTTTAGCCTTAAGCAGCCGTAGCAGCTTTTAGAGCATGTCTATAGCTGGCCGCATACTTTTATACGCATGTATGTGTTCAAACACCACTGGAAAAACAGTGGCTACATTTAGTGATGCATTCTAAAAATTTATATAGATTGGTCAGAAATCTGTCTTTATTGACTGGATTAATAATTCTATCTAATAGTGTGGAGAGACATGCATCATATATGGTCTGTTATATCATCTCTTTCTGGACGAATATTTGTATTGGTGACTTCTACTCCATGTCAATCATTCATTCATCATTCATCTTCTAACTCTCTTATTCCCTTATTCAGGGTTGAGCATATTCTGGGTGCACATATAGTGAAAGGAAGGGGTACACCCTGGACAGGTCGCCAGTCCATAACAGGGCCACCAATCAAACTCATGTACATGCACAGTTGGCCTTACCTGGGATTTGAACCCATGAACTTCTTGCTGTGATGCAACCATGCTAACCACTATGCCACCACGCCGCCCCACCTACTCCATGTGATATTATTAAATCAAAAGTATGAGAGACATTTGAGTTTTGTTTAACTCAAAAGGAGTTATCCCTATACAAAAAAAAAAACTTCAGCCGGTCTAGCAGTATATCACAGTACAGGGATAATGTTAAACAACCTATTAACTTTTTATGAATAAAAAATTTTATGACAAGCAGCTTATGCTCATGACTCAAGCACTGAAAGCTGATGTATATCCATACTGAAGCTGCAATTTTTCTTCAGTGTATGCACAAATTAATTATAAAGTCATGACATGTAACATACTACTTAATAATTTGTCTTGAATTTTTTTTATCTCAGATTTCTATTCTTTTTTTTTTTTTAAATAGTCTTCAAACCAGGTCGCCTCACAACAAGAAAGTCCCGGGTTCGATTCCCGGGCTGGGGATTTTACTGTATGAAGTTTGCATGTTCTCTTCGCTCTTGCGTGGGTTTCTTCCGGGTACTGCGGTTTCCTCACACAGTTCAAAAAACATGTACATTATGTCGATTGGTGATCCTAAATTGCCAATAGGAGTGAAATGAGTGGTTCAGTGCAAACAATGAGACAAATGCAACACAAAGACAGCAGATGAGGACAATAAAACAAAGATATAGACACCAATTAAGATTGACAGTGAAGTAGATCGAGAATTGCAAAAAAACCATCAGAATAGGCATGCAATTAAAGTAACAAGTGTGATCAGTTTGAAATCATTCAGGAAATCCAGGATCCAGTTGCAGAGGGAGGTGTTTATGCTCAGCGTGCCTAGCTTCTGAGAGAAGATTGTGTTGAATGCTGAACTGAAGTCTATGAACAGCAATCATACATAAGTATCTTTATTTTCAAGGTGTGTTAGTGCAAGGTGAAGGGTGGTGGTGGTGATAGTATTGTCTGTGCAGATGGGATAATATGCAAACTGCAGTGGGTCCAGTGATAGTGACAATTTTGGTGCAGGGACAATAATGGTGGCTTTTAAGCAATGTTTTAAGCAATTCATCATGCAGACTGGTTTATGCATGACTTTCCAGTTTCAGTAGGGTATCTCGGTTGTCCACATGAACACCATTGTCTACGTTGTCCATAGGCTGTGTGATAGTCAGGCTATCAAGAACAAATTGGAACCAGGTGAAGATCCTAGTTTACACCAGTCCGCTGGGTTCTCTGTTGATTGGTTTATTCTGTCAAGGGCCAAGAGTCAGAAAGTAGAACCAGATTGGTTCTTTAGTGAAGATTTATTGTAAAAAAACAACAACTAGAAAGTGCCCGCAAAATGGGCGCAACAACTAGCGTGCTGCAAAGCAAGTATAAAAACAGGTATGTGGAAAACACAAAACATAACACAACAAATAAAATAAAAAATAATAAATCCAAAAACCATTTTAAAGTCCATAGAACAGATATTTCTAGAATCAGGCACAAGGATTAATAACATGAACAACAACATTAAGTCAGGAACACACCTGACAAAAACATAACGCATGAGGAAAATGAACCAAGAAACTTTATCTGCTGAATCTGCTCTGGTTCCCCTTTGATGCCGAATTAGGGAATAAGTGGGTAAGAAGATGAATGAATGAATGAATGAATGAATGAAATTAGCAACTTTGTAGTTATAATTTACTTGATTGACTAATTGTTTTAGCGTCATTCAAAATTTTTTAAATGTATCCAGAAATAAAATATCCAGAACAAAATCAATCGCATACTTGCATAAGCCAGGAGATAGGGTATCAGAATTTTTATTGCCATGATAAACTGTAGGCGCTGTACTCTCTTATGGTATTTCAAACATTCTGTGAATAAAGTAGAAAAAATATATTATAATGTCTAATAATCTATGCCTTGGTGCTTTTATTCGTATGAGAAAAAAAATCAGCCTCTGTAAGACATAAGAATTGAAATGAAACATTTTTTCGTTTTAAAAAGGATTCATTCATTCATTCATTCATTCATTCATTCATTCATTCTAATGTATATGTTTTTGGATGGTGGAAGGAAACCGGCATGCCCGGGGGAAGCCCACGCAAGAACGGGGAGAACATGCAAACTCTGCACAGAAAGAGGCCTTGTCCGGGAATCGAGCCTTCTAGTTGTGAGGCAACCTTGCTAACTACTATGCCACCGCTACGTACTACATAATGTTTATAATTTATTAATTGCAATATTTTATTTTCAGTTTATGTAGAACAATAAATGCATTACTAAGGGAGACCTAAAAATGCATTTCTAACGGGAGCCTAAATATAATCATTATTAAATGTATAACATTTATATAAATCAAGTCATTGGAACTTAAACCTACATAAACACAGCTTTAGTAATTATAGATCTTAGGTATTTTTAAAACTCTTCTCAAAAGTCTTGGTTGTGATTTAGGTTGCAAAAACAATATAAGGACAACTTATGACAATGAACTTTTTGGCTTGAAAGTAGCATATTTTTTATGAGAATTTGTCACTCAAGCCAAATAGTGAGTGATTTAAGTAACTTGCGTGAAGAGTTTCTGAAATGCCTGCATACAGAGCATAACAGCTCAATGTAGCTGTTCAATCTAGTTTGGGAACACCTGTGAGTGAAAATGTTGACTCAGACGAAAGAATAGCCACATGGTCTAGTTTTTTGTCAGACTATAATTTTAATTTTATCACAAATATGCACAGTAAAAACAAAAACAAAGTGAAGTGAATGAAATGGAGTCCTTATTGTTTGCCTCTCGTTGTAGCTATAGCATTACCAGACAAAACCAAACGTTAATTACTGTGGATGTGAGGAGCTACAGTGGCTATAGATGACTCAACATGTGACAGAGTATTTCAGCTTTACTCCTGACTCTCCACTTTATTATCTGTATTTCTAGTTAAATCCTCACCATGGTTTACATGCTGTTTGAGGCAAGGCCAATGCACCATCTGTCTGAGGACATTTCATGGAGTCTGATGGCTGAATCCAGTCCAAATTGAGACCGTATTATTGTACCAATTGCACGAATCTTCTACCGCAATTCACGAAACTGCTCAGCCAGCAATTGTTTCTCATTTTCTCTTATGCTGTATGCGTGTCTCACTCCTACATACCTGATATAACCATTTTTTTTTCATTTCTGCCCTTCATCCGGCACCTGAGGACGGAGGAAAGGGAAGGCAATCGTGTCAGAAGAGATTTTCAGAAAACCCTGAGAGGACGGATGGCTCCCTATTTTGGTAATGAGGCACCAGGGATGGCTACGGCAGTTGCCTCATTTAGCCCATCTCAAACCTGCAGTCTTCTCATGAAGATGCACACCTAGCTCTATAATGGCCTACTCAGTCATGCTTTTCTACTTCTTTTATGCCTCTGCCTTGTTTAAATTCTAAATGGCAGGTAGGGTAGAGTGAGGATGGGGGCCTTAATATTATGTGCAATTCATTGAATGGATTCTAATCTATCTGAGCATAGACACACAGTGGGGAAATAACTGAACAAGAATTGAATTAGATCAAGTCTGTGTTAAAATGTACCCTTTTCCCAGGGCACATGTCAAAGATGACTCTGGCAATATTTTAGGAAATAAATTAACAATGCCACTATAAGGCTGACTCTTTTTAAATATAACATCCTCTCAAGTACTCAAATTTGTCTAAATGGGATTTAAAGTATGACATCTTGCTTGTCAAATGTGCTATACACCATACAAGATTTTGTTAACTTATGCAACTTTAAAGATAACACAAGTAAGGTGCTATGTATGAATGAATGGAATATTACAGATCTTTTCATAATATCTCCATCTATATTAGAGTATGGGTAAACTGCTAAAATTTACTGTAAGCTATTTATGGAACTTTCTTTTTGAGAATGCTCCACCAAACATCCCCTTTGACCTGGAAGAAACGAGGGACCTGTGCTGAGTGATATGTCTGTACATACTGTCGACATTGTATGCAGGCATACATCAGTCTACCTGCTGTGATGTATGCTTTCACCACCATTTCTCAATCTTTGCCTTAATGGGTAAATGAATCAGGGGCTCTTTCAATGATTCCTCACACAGGGACAGATATATAGCCAGCATCTGTTAACTCTGGGCATTGTTTGAAAGCATACTCCTACCACTTGGTGAGGACGTCAGGAAGAATAACCCTAGGTGAAGGCTGCATCTTGTAGCGATTGTCCAGTTTACTCTTTGACATGTATTAGTAGTAATTAGAATTAGCTGCTCACAATGCGCATAGTCCCCTCGTAAGCTGACAGAGCATGCTTTACTCCCAAACAGATAACGTTATAAATGGTGGCATGCAATTTAGGGAAGCACTGCGTTAACCCTGAGGCAGATTATTGTGTAGGTAACTACTCGTATTTACAGTTACCCTAAAGTGTGGATGTGTGTGTATTAGTGCGTGTTCTCGGATCTTGCCTCGTTGCTTGTTTCCTAGTCTGATTTATAGTTTAACTCCATTGCAGAATCAATCTTCGCTTGTTTTGTTTGAGTGTTTCTGGCCTGAACTGTTAATAAACGATTTCCTGCATTCAGAGATCCAACTCTCCACTTTCTGTTACACAAAGCAAGCAAATAATGTAAATGTTATAAATGTATGTGTAGAACAGAAAAACATATACATAAATGTCATATGTAATGCTATACTGAACAATTGCATTTATGTGCAGGTCATAGGGAGAGAGACTCACTGGTTACTCACTTCCTTCTTGGGAAGAGAAGGACGTGCATAGCAACAAAGGTTTCCATATTGGGACCCCTCAAATCGATTCATAAGGTTTTACTTAAAACCTAACCTTAAATACAGTTCTTTTGCTGATGTCCTCCCTGTTTAGTACTGGAGAGACCTTCAGTCATTGTCTACTTTAACCTCATGACTGAAATTTGCACCAAATGGAGTTAATCCTTTCATGTAACCTATTTATATAAATGGTATTAATAAATATATAATTCATTCATTTATCTTCAAACTTGCTTATTCCCTAATTCACGGTCACGGAGTTCTGCTGCAGCCTATCCCAGCACACATTTATATCCCAGGGCAATTTAAAGTCACCAATCAACCTAAATAATTGAATGTTTTTGAACTGTGTGAAAACCCCCCCCACGTAAACTCTGTACAGGGGTCTGCTGCGCCCATCAGAGCACACATAGGGCAAGAGGCAGGGGTACACCCTAGACAGGTCGCCAGTCCATCTCAGGGCAACACATAGACAAACAACCATTCACACACATTCATTCCTATGGACAATTTAGAAATCAGCAAGCAACCTAATCTGCATGTTTTTGGACTGTGGGAGGAAACCGGAGTACCTGGAAGAACCCATGCAAGTGTGGGGAGAACATGCAAACTCCGCACAGAAAGATCCCCGGGCCGGGATTCGAACCCGCGACCTTCTTATTGTGAGGCGAACGTGCTATCCCACCTGTATACCAGATAATAATTTTTTTTTACTTGCATCAAACAAAGGGATCAATCAAACTTAGTTTTAAATTAAATTGAACTACCATAAAATATTGAAGCAAAGACTAACTGCAATTTTTTTAATGAAAAAAAGTTTGTGTGGTAAAACCAATTGTTTTAAGCTATTTGTATCATAAAAAAAAGGTATTTGTATCATATTTGGTATTTCAGTCACTTTCCCTCTCCCAATGTTTTTGTTGTTTAAAACCATAAAATCTATTCTAGAACAACCAGGTGTCCCCTGTGATAATACTTGCTAATTAAAGTAATAATCGAATTACAATAATCACATATTGGGCAGCACAGTTGGTTAAATGGTTGCCTCACAGCAAGAAAGTCCTGGGTTTGATTCCTGTGTGGGATTTCTCCAGGTACTGTGGTTTCCTCCCACAGTCCAAAAACATGTACATTAGGTTGCTTTTCGCCCTATGTGCGCTGGGTGTAAGGAAGCCGATTAGGCACGCCCCCTTCCGTAGCGTCGTCGCCCTGGAAACAAGATGGCTTCAGGGCGATGACACATTATTTAAGGCGGCGCGACGATATGCGAGTCACGAGTCATTGTTTTCATGTTCGGACTTCTGCCCCCACGAGAACTACAAATGACGACAGCTTTGGACCTTTGTTTTGTTTCACCACCAGTTAAGTTTTGTGGTTCCCGCCAAGGTCATTAAAAAATGGTTTTCTCGCGTGACGTGGCTTTAAGTTCTTTTCATTCCAGCAGTTTCCTCCGTGTGTGTGTGTACCTGTGTTTACTTTGATTTGTGTTTTGCCTTATATTATTTAATAAACGTGCATTTGCACAAATGGATCCGATTCTTAGAAGTTTCTTACACTGGGATAGACGCTGAATTCCAGCGTCGGATGCAGTGGTGTAAAGCATGGTATAAAGCAGTGGTGTAAAACAGGACTTTAGAGCAGTGGAGACTGGAGTGACAAATCACATTTCTCCATCTGTAAATCTTATGGTTGAGTCTGAGTAAGGCAATTGGCATGAGAATTGCCAGGTAATTGTTTGACTGCATTATGCCAAGTGTAAAGTTTGGTGGAGGGAAAATGATGGTGTGGGGTTGTTTTTCATGAGCTGGGCTTGGCCCCTTAATTCCAGTGAAAGGAACTATGAATGCTTCAGTATTCCAAGACATTTTGGAGAATTGCATGCTGGTTGGAGCTGATTACTTCCTCTTCAAACAACACTGTGCACCAGTTCAAGAAGCAAGGTCCATAAAGACAAGGATAGGCAAGGTCCATAAATTTCAAATTGAACCCCAGGTATTAGGAATGGGATGTCACAATGTATGCTAAGTTAAGGTTTTAGAGTAGTTTATTGTTTAGTGTATGAGGATGAAAGACTCAATGGTTAGTACGAAAGATTGGGGAGTAGGAAATGATGAAATGTTGAGATGATTAGGTTAATCAAGGTGTCTTTATGGATAGCAAGGATGGCTTCAAGATTGAAGTGGGGTTGAGAAATCATCTTGTTATGTCAGATTCCAGGGATAAGCAAAGTGATAAGACAGAGCAAAATATTTTATAGTGGTTACACTGAATTTGGATCATATATCCATAGAAAACATTCATTAATCACCATGTGAAAAATGAGTGGAGCAGCTTCACAAGTTCACTCTAAATCTGGGGATGACTGATTTATTGATTTTGAGCAGTAGAAATCCACTCTGCCACATCCATGCTTGTTGTAATGTTATTGCTAGTCATTAATCAGAGCTGACAGAAACAAACTGTAAAAACTGTGTTTATAGATGAGTCAAGCTAATGGTTGAAAATGAAATAGACAGAAATAGATGGAAAAAAATTAAGGTGGAAAGAAGACATAGGTAAAAAAATGCAAAAAAAAATGCAGTTGTAGGTCATAGTCTGGCTATAATAAAGTGTTTCTGTCTGGAAGCTGAAAGGAAAATCAAATCCTGGAAATGTAACTTTTTTGTCTGTCTTACTTATCTTACTAGTATCATCAAAAGATGATTTATTTCACATTAAGAGACTATGTAGGATAAGATGATGGCCTATCAGCACTTCTGCATGAAAATGAAAATCTGCATCTCCTTAAAGT
The DNA here is from genome assembly GCA_026260255.1 of Pseudolaguvia tuberculata. Taxonomy (NCBI): domain Eukaryota; kingdom Metazoa; phylum Chordata; class Actinopteri; order Siluriformes; family Sisoridae; genus Pseudolaguvia; species Pseudolaguvia tuberculata. The sequence goes on along the minus strand of JAOTRA010057735.1, from coordinate 298 downwards.
TGGTCAGCAGCAGAAAGCATGAAGAGCTCTAAAACTTCCTAGTATACAGCTGTGTTGAACTCGAAACTCAGAAAACACAGTGAAATAACACCAGAAGATGACATGGCACCCTAAACCATTTTACACTGTATTTGGATTCTGTGATTTACTTTCATTAGTAAACATAATTTTGGACCACTCAGTAGTCCTTTTTGTCTTAAGCCCAGGCAAAACACAAGTAATTGTAAGGATATGAACAGAGCCCCGCCTCTCATATGACGACAGGCTGACGAAGCCCCGCCCCCACACTGCGCTAGCT
>JAOTRA010057727.1:0-16867 GCA_026260255.1 Pseudolaguvia tuberculata | reverse complement strand
ATATTCAGATTCGTGAATAAGCGGGCAAGAAGATGAATGAATGAATGAATGAATGAATGAATGAATGAATGAATGAAGATGACGCTAGCTCTTTTTGTCCACTAGGTGGCTTCAAAAATGTTGTATTAAAACAATCTTCAATAAAGTTGTTGCATCTACAGGTGTTGCTGGAATATGGAACTGCTTTTTTCTTTTCCACACTTTAAAAAAAGGAGAAGTTGGACCAGTAATTCCTATTTGCTTCCTTATTAAACATATCATTCATGTAAAGAAATTAAAGGTTCTGAAAAAGATTCTAGGTTGAGATTTGTATTTATTGTTTTATGAATTCCAACAACAAAAAACTGCAACATAATAACTAATGAGTGAACAATCATTAGCCAAAAGTGCAAGTGCAATGCTTAGTAATACAATATATACTTAATCTAATAAAAACTCTTATAATACTCTTCATACATTCAGAACACATTCAACCACCAAAAAACAAGACGCATACATACATAAGCAAAATCAATATTATCATCATTCTTCTTATTTTTCTTTTTTATCTTCCAAAAGGGTAGATTTGTTTCATCTTTGCAGTTCTAATGAAAAAAAATAAGGAAAAATCTAGGGAAGGGTGCGATTGGGCAGGTAATGAGGTATGTATATTACTGACAGCAGCACGCTTTGCAACATAATCAAACCACTAATGGTGTGAGGGGGCCCCCTAGCGGCAATGAGGCCCTAAGCAGCTGCTTAGTTCGTTATAGGGAGGGCCAGCTCTGGATAGAGCTAAGAAAGATTGATATGTTTTGTGTTCAGGAAACCAGGTAGAAAGGGAGTAAGGCCAGGAACATTGCAGGTGGATTTAAATTGTTTTATCATGGTGTTGATGGAAATAAAAATGGTGTAGGCATACATTGAGAGTGTGGTGGAGGTGAAGAGAGTTTCTGATAAGGTGATGAACGTGCGGCTGATTAAGTAGGTTGGGAGATGGAGGAACTTCAAGAAGAGGAATGTGGAAGGGCACATGGTGGTAGATTTTGCTAAAAGTATGGAGATGGCAGGGGTGAACACATAATTTAAGAAGAAAGAAGAAGGAATACCTCATATATAGGGTGATGTATAAGAGATGGACTATATTTTGTGCAGGAGATGTCACCTGAAAGAGAATAGAGTCTGTTAGGTGGTGCCAGGGCATCGGATAGTGGTCTGTATGAGGGCTTTGGAGGTTATAAAGAAGAGGAAGCGAGAGAGGACAGAAAAGAGAATAACATGGTGGAAGCTGAAGGAGGAAGACTGTAGTGTGATATTCAGGGAGGAGGTCAGACAGGGGCTCAGTGGTGGTGAACAGATGTTCAAGGTGAAGGTGGCATTGCACCAAAGCTTGTCTCTGAGACCTTTCGTGTTTACAGTGGTAATGGAGAGGTGGAGGTCCGCGCTGGAGAGAAGTGAAATGAAAGTCTGTAAGGGGGCCTACTCTGGCTGATGGCCACGGTAGGGCGCCATCGCCAGAGTATTGAGCTTCTTCTTCTGTTACTAGGCAATTAGGCACGGCCACCCTATATAAGGCCACATCACAAAGACTCTATATGAAGTATTGTTTTTCCAAATTACTGAGCATGCTAACAAACGCTCTCTCTCTGACTTACTGGCTTTTGACCCTTGGACCGCATCACGTAACCCCTTTGCTCTCTGACTTGGATTTGTTTGCTATCTGCTCTTTTGACTCTTGGAGAATAAACGTTTGTAAGTTAAACCTTGCTGTGTATCTGCATTTTTGGACTCGGTTAACAACTGGGCGTCACCGTCCTCACAGAATACTTCACCCACAACGGGTCCAGCAGTCATCAGCTCAATGGAGGATCTTCTTGCTGCCCAAAACCTCCAGGCTCAAGCGCTGCATAACTTACAGGAGCAGGTCACCGCTATGACCCATGCCGCCGTGGCACGCCCACTGCTCTGACAATTTTGACGGAAACCCCGAAAAATGCCGGGGGTTCATCCAGAACTGCCGGAACTTATTCGAGAGCCAACCCCTGGGGTTCCCTACTGAGAGGAGAAAATGTGCCTGCCTACTGTCCCTTCTAACGGGTCGCGCATTGGACTTGGCCGATGCAGTGTGGGAGAACGACACAACCCTGTGATCCTCAAGTGATTACTTTTTCTCCCAACTCAGGGAGGTGTTTCAACACCCCGCGGGGGGCCTGGATGTACCCACGAGACTGTTCTGTCTAAAACAGGGTGCCCAATCCGCAGCCGGGTATGCCATCTCTTTCCGCACGCTGGGTGCACAGAGTGGAATGAACGAGTTGGCGCTCAAAGCCCTATTCAAGGAAGGACTTAATGCAAACCTGCAAGCCGAATTAGTGTGACGGGGTGATTCTGACACCTATAATGAGTTCATCCAACGAGCGATCTGGATGGACAACTTGTTGCGTAATCACCCGGCAGTGTCTAAGAAAACCCGAACCGAAGGTCCCGGAGGAGAGTACAGTCCTCCATTGTGTACCACTGAAACAGAACACATGCAAGTGGGGGCCAATAAACTTTCGGACCGGGAAAGACAGCGAAGGCAGAGGCTGGATATGCAATTCATCACGATTTAAGTTTGTCAGTATCAGCGAGGCTACTGTTTAATGGGGTATCTTGCTCTTTCTCTGCCTTAGTGGACTCGGGATCAGCGATAAACATTATGGATGAGGGGTAGCATGAAGACTTCAGGTCCCCACCATCCCGTGTGACCCCGCAATCCACGTTACTGCCATCGATGGGCGACACATTGGTACCACTATACGCCGGAAGACAGCGCTGCTTTCATGGACAGTCAATCACACTCACATGGAAAAAATCTCCTTTTCTGTCACCTCAGCCCCGAAAACTTGTGCTGGGATTTCCATGGTTGCACACTCATGACCCAGTCATCTCGTGGAAAAAGGGCAAAATTACAGACTGGTCATCATTCTGTCCCAATAACTGTCTACCACATAATCAAGTATACACACAAACCTGTCTGAAACGCGAAACTGACACATCTGACACGACACTATAATTATTTACTCAAAGTCTTTAGTAAAGAGCGAGCGACTGCAGTACCTCCACACCGCGATGGTGATTGCGGCATTGACCTCCTGCCTAACACCTCTCCACCCAAAAGCCGGGTTTAACCTCTATCTGGTCCCGAATCCAAGGCTCTAGACGAATACATAGAGGAAGCGCTGAAACACGGACACATCCGGACATCCACCTCTTCAGCGACGGCAGAGTTTTTCTTTGTGGAGAAAAAAGACGGCGCATATTCACGAAACTAGATCTACGTAGCATGTATAATTTAATTCGACTCCACAAGGGTGATGAGTGGAAGACCGCCTTTATCACCCCCACGGGGCATTATGAATATCGGGTTATGCCATATGGCCTAGTACCGCACCCGCTATCTTCCAGTCTTTTATAAACGACCTATTCAGGGTTATGCTAGATACCTGCGTAATCGCATATATCGACGATATCTTGAAGCCCACCAAATTTGTCTGGTCTGGCACGGCCTAGCGCGCGTTCGACACACTCAAGCATAAATTTACCTCCGCTCGCACTCTAGCTCACCCCGATCCTGCGCACCATTTATAGTGGTGGATGCATCCGACTGTGGGGTTGGAGATATCTTGTGCCAGAGGCGGGGGTTCCTCCAAGAGTGCACCCGTGCGCATTTTTCTCTCAGAAAATAATGCCCGCAGAGGCTAACTATGACGTAAGGAATAAAGAGCTAGCTATCAAAGAGGCATTAGTAGAATAGCGTCACTGGCTGGAAGGAAGCACACACCCATTCACTGTTTTAACCGACCATCGGAACTTGGAGTACATAAAGGGGGCCCAACGGTTAAAAGCTCGTCAGGCCCAGTGGGCTTTGTTCTTCTCTAGATTCAACTTTGTGGTCACCTATCGGCCCGGTTTGAAGAACGGCAAGGCCGACGCGTTATCCCGCAGTTTCGACCCTCCTGACCAGATCAATCGTGGGAAGAGTGTGTTACGTCCAGAGACTGCGGTGGCACCAGTATTGTGGGACTTGGCTGAGGAGATTAGGAGGTCAAATGGGGATAAGAAGGATGAGCCGCATCGTGACTCAAAAATACTGGTGGCCCGGAATGCTGGCGGAGATCGAAAACTTCGTGAAGTAATGTACAGCCTGCGCCCAGTCAAAAACCTCTAAACACCTACCAGAATGTTTGTTGCACCCACTCCCGGTACCACTACGACCATCGTCTCCCTTCGTCAAACTTACTGAGCATGCTAACAAACCCTCTCTCTTTGATTTACTGGCTTTTGACCCTTGGACCGTATCACGTTACCCCTTTGCTCTCTGATTTTTTTGGTATCTGCTCATTTGACTTTTGTAGAATAAACGTTTGTAAGTTGCAATGAAGTGGAGTAGTAGTGAATATGGAGGAGTTTAATTACCTGGGGTCAACAGTGCAAAGTAATGTAGAGTGTATTAGAGAATTGAAGAAAAGAATACAGGCAGGGTGGAGTGGGTAGAGAAGAGTGGAAGGAGTGATTGACAAGTCTCTGCAAGAGTGAAAGGGAAAGTTTATAGGTCTGTAGTGAGACTTGCAATGTTGTACGGTTTAGAAACAGTGGCGTTGTCATAAAGACAGGAGGCGAGGCTTGAAGTGACAGAGTTGAAGATTTGTAGTGCAGAGGATGGACAGGATAAGAAATGAGTTTATTAGAGGCACGGCGCATACAGGATGTTTTGGATACAAGATGAGGGAGGCTAGGTTGAGATGGTTTGGACATGCAGTATATTGGTAGAAGAATGCTGAGCATGGATGTGCCGGGCAGGAGGAAAAGAGGAAGACCAGGAAGAAGGTTTATGGATGTGGTGAGAAAAGACATGCAGGTAGTTGGGGTGAAAGAGGCAGATGTAGAGGACACAGGGTAGTGTGGAGAAGAGTGAACTGCTGTGGCGACCCCTAACAGGAGTAGTTATTCCAACATATTAGGTACATTCATAACATTTGAATGTGTATTTATTTATAGCTTAATTGAATATATGTAAATTATGGCCTAATTAATAGTAGAATAAGTTTTAATAATAACAGGTTAATAATTGATTTTAATAAATTAATCTGTTTATTAATTTGTAACTATACATATTTAGTGCTTTTGGTCAGTTTAAAACCAAGATCTGTTTACAGTGGAAATCTTATTGTAAGGTGGCGGACCAAGCTCTGCCCCATCGTGCAGCGTCAGCGGACGAAGCTCCGCCCTCCGCTCAGCGTCTGCAGACGAAGCACCACCCCCATGTTTTCCGTCGTCGTCGTCCGGGCAACAAGGTTGCCAGGACGATGACGTAATATTTAAGGCTTATTAAAGTACGGAGTTGAATGTAAGTCTTGGCTGGTATTTATGGGAACTTTGTAAATCTTGGAAACTTTGGTAAGGTCTCGTCTCTTCGAACTTATGTATATAGCTTTGTATATATCTTCGTTTTGTTTATAGTGTCACCGTGTATCATCTTCGTCTTCGTGTTTTGTTTTCGTGTTCACCCCTGTAATATATCTGCATCTTGCTTTATAATAAATATTCACCACTTCATTGCATCATGAATCCGGCTCTCTTCGTTGCCCTCACCGCGTCGGTACACGTATATTGACTATAATTTAAAACCATAAACAATTCTGATCTTAGCAAAAATCTTAATTGAACACTAAGTACTGCAGTGCGATTGTAACCTCACATTACTTCCACTTTCATGCAAGACTGCCATACGTAAAGTTAAGCCTCAGATACAAAGCCATTTTTACTTTTAAAACATTACTCACTGGCAGAATCACCTCCTGTTAGACACTGATACCTGAATTTACCTATTTAAGAAGAGCATAGAAACAATGGACTGTATAGCTGCCTGCAGCTGTACCCCTCCCCCTCCTCCTCTGAACAACTTGGAGAGGTAATGTGTAAACTAGAAGTCCTTCTATTCCCTTAACCAAATGCTCCATACCTGATCATGCCAAACCTACTCCATACCAGAGCACCAAATGCAGGTCAGTTATGTTAAATTGTAGCTCTATATGGGAGCCGGTCAATGGCACCAGGTGGTGACGTCTGCTCTAACCGTCTAACCCTGCTGTAGTATTCAGAGGCATACCTCCACAGAATACTGACATTCTTATTCACTTCCTTCAGTTACTTTGCAAGACTAGCCATATCCAACTTGTCTGTGTATCAAACTGTTTTTTACATTCTGATTCAAATTTATGACAGATGACCCAATTTTAAATTATATATTTTAAGATTTTCAGTGGGTAACTCAGCAGATATAGGCCCTCCCATGTATGTGTGTGGTGAGGTTAAAAAAAACCAATGTCTTACCTAATCAACATAAGGAATTCTTGTGGCATTCTCAGCCGAGGACCATGAAATGCAGTGAACAGCTAAAATGCTTCATTAAGCCATATGGGTCCCAGATGCAAGCCATCTATTTTTGCTGAGCAGAGCTGATACCAGCAGGAGAGAATATCTCTGTAGAGGCTCAGAATAATATTAAAAGCTATGTTTCATGAAGTTCTAAACAAGACACTGAATGCTGAGATAACATGCGGAAAATCCACATCCATGCTTCTCTATATTACCTATACTAATCAAAATCCATCAATGCAAACAGAACCATAATTATTTATTGTGTATTCATTATAAGTGCAACATAAGTAGATATGTTACAACAAACAAAAACAAAATGTTAAACAGCTGTCACATGAAGGGATGCAGGGGACAAGGAGGTTGGATGGAACAGAACTTTAAAGGACTAGTTGATGGACAGGATTAGAAATAAGTGTATTAGAGAGACGGCACATGTGGGATGCTTTGGAGACAAGGTGAGAGAGGCTAGATTGAGACATGTGCAGAGGAGGCACATGCAGTATATTGGTAGAAGAATGATGAAGATGGAGATGGAAGTAGGAAAAGAGGAAGACAAAGGAGGACATTTATGGATGTGACGAGGGAAGACATGCAGGCAGTTGGGGTGAAAGAGGCAGACATAGAGGACAGGTTAGTGTGGAGCTAAGCGACCCCTAACGGGAGCAGCCGAAAGTAGAAGAAAAAGAAGAAACTATGAATCAAACAAAGAAACAATCAGCATAGCTGACGCTATAGTGAGAAATTTGTATTAAAGCTAATTGACAAACGCTGCAGACAAACAGGGAAACATCTGGACACAATGAGGAGACAATCAACCAATGACAAAACCGGGGAGACTCACATGACTTGGACAGCATAAAGTTTACATGGCAGACGTCTACAAAAGTAAAAGTCCCGAAAAGCCTTTCGGTGGCCTAGTGGGGAAGTGCTCGCAGAACTCTTTGGTGAGGTCAAGATGGGATCAGTAACGGCTAAGTATCTTATTATGCTCTTTGAGACAACAACAACAACAACAACAACAACACTTTTCTTCAGAAAAACAAGGCATGTTGCTTTTCTTTGTGTATTGAACAATTCTTCTAGCAGTCAGGCTCGGGGGATTTTTAGATCATTTTCAGGCATGATTCATATTTGAAAATGAATCGGATTTCAATTGGATGTTCATATTGTCAATGCTCGTTGAACGAATAATAGGCAGTGGTGCAAAATGTCAAAAGATGGTTACGCATAGATAAATATAACTTAGCGCTTAATGCTAATGTGCTTAATGTTGTTCACATAGCGATCAAGGCTCCATTCAGCCAAGTTGTAACAAGGTGTCTCCTCTTTTTTCGACTCTAATTAAACTTGGTGAATAATCAATTTACTTTTGTCATTTGTATCCATGGATTATAAAACTTTGTGTCAACCTGTGTGCTTATAATGTGGCAAACACTGAAGAATATGCAACGTTTGCTATGAATTTAATTTCTACATTATTTAATACACGGTAAGAAATTATCCCTTTCAGTAATTGAACTTAACCAGGAGGGGGCATTAAATCTATTTTTACCTCTTGGCATTCGGCCAACAAAAGATTAAATGGTTTTATCTCAAAAGTAAACATAATTATAACACTGTATATTGCTTTTACAGTAATAAACAGTGTCTCAAAAGCAGGTTTATAGAAATATAATGCACCTTGTATGTTTTCATGGGGGGGGGGGTGATTTTTACCTGAGAAAAATCAACGTTATAAAAGACTTGTCTAAACAAATTTCTTTTCAAGCTGGACTTTACCATACAAGGTTTATGACTACTAAAACTACATAAGAACTTATGAAGTGTTTAAACCTAAAACTAGTCAACGAATGAATTGAATCTACATGTCACGTTAGTATAATGACTAAATGTGAGAAGAATATAGAGTTTTTTATAATTGGTGAATAAAGAATATGAATCAATGGTGACTTTGTCAGTGGCATTTACATCTTCCTGTGTGCTATCAGATATGTAAATCTACTATCGAACAGAAGTCAATTTTAAAACCGTTCCCAAAATCCTTCAGACATCTGCGAATTCACCTTAATTCACAAAGTAATGGTGCTAATTGTAGAATTTAATATAAACTTTGGTAAGATTATTCTTTGTGGAATATTAATAAAATGTTTCAATACTTCATGGAACAGTTAAGAGTGCACCATAAACTGTTACACCCTCCCATAAACCTGCCTACAACTGAAAACATTCATTACATGCATTGCCACAGAAACAGTGTTCTAGAACAGCTATCCCAGTCCCTGACTTGAACATTGTCAAATGTACGGATTCATATGCAAAGGGTAGTGCACATTTGCAGCCGTCAAATCGAAGTGATAGAAATTTTGCAAAGAATTGCCAATAATACCTGAAGGCATTATTGAAGTATTTGGCACTGGCTAGAAGCAACAACAGACAGTTACTTCAGAAAACGATACAGCATTGTAAAGGTTATTTCAGAACTGAAAACGTTTCCAATCCAGCTAATAATTATATCCAAATTAAGTTTCAACTTCAAGAAACCAGCAGATTATAAATGTAAACTATGACTGTTTTACAGAGCTGCCCAAACATTGAAAATCTCACAGAAGGCATGACAACCATGTTTTCAATATTTGAGTGGGAAGTGGTATCCTAGTGGTTAAGCTGTTCGACTAATCAGGAAGACCAGGGGTTCGATTCCTACCTCCACCAAGCAACCACTGTGGGACCTTGAGTAAGGCCCTTAACCCACAATTGCTCAGTTGTAAAAAAAAAAAGACTAAATGTAAGTTGCTCTGGATAAGAGCATCCGCCAAAATGTTGAACTGTAAATGTAAATTAAAAACTGTACATAATGCAACCAATTATAGAACTAATATAAGTGACAGACACTAGAAATGTGCACAAAAATAGCTTTATTACTCATCAGATTAGAGCCTGCATATTAAAACCAATGATCCACTGATTATTGTATTGAAGATTTCACATGTGAAAAAAGCAAGAAGCAGCAAATATTCTTTCATCCCATGCAAATCACATGGCTCATTCATTTACCCTGGAACTAGTACACGTATACGTCTACAAAATATAAATATCACTGTCTAGAAGAAATAAAAACTTACATTGTAAAAAAGCTTAAACTCTTTGAAAAGAATGTTTCACTAGTGTATAGATTTAAATTTTCTAAAAATCACATGTACAGCTTAGATGAGGTAAAACCCCGACCTGAAGGAAGGCAATAAAATAGTCTATTCAAAAGTTAAATTAACACAATATAATAAAGAAATATTCTGTAAAACACTGAACATAGTCAGAAAAAAAAATTACTATAAAAACACTGAGAAAAACAAGTTAGTATAAACACATTGGTCATTAATTTGATACTGTTTTGTACTGGTAAATTTAGGCAATTTACTAACTTACTAGTACAAAACAGGAAAATAATTATTTTGGCATGTGAAAATATTTGGTAAATAGTTGCCACGTACCAAGATGTACATTCTCAACTTGTTTAACTGGCTATTTACAGACCCACTGGAAATAAGAAAAAAATGTGTTCATAAGATATTTCTTTTGGTTTTCTACAAATATATATACGTACCAGCCAAATGACAGGAGCAGCTAAACTAAATGAGTTTTTAATGAGAAACTTCATCATCCATAATTATTTGAGTGTAAGTATATGAAAAACATTTGTTGTCAAAAATAAATTTACATTATTAATGCCCAATGGTCCCTTTCAGAATCATGATCTTGCATGACAATTTTATACCATGTTGCACCAAGTATGGACAATCAAGCAGCAGTGAAATGCAAAAAGCTATAGTAACATCTCCTACAACAGTATTGTCACGTTTGCACAAATTGTCAGTTCTGTAAATTTAAAAGGTTTTGCAGATTCTGAATTCATACTATTAACCTGCAACGGTTCTAATTTGCACCTTTTAGTGTTTGTGAAATAAGGTAATGAAGGAAAAATCAAAGTGGTGCTTTACTTTACACATTAATGGGAAACCAGACTGTAAGGCAGTGACAGAGCACCTTCTATTGTAATAGGATTATATTCAAATGAACAAGGTAATTATGTCTGCCATTGTAGTTTCTTAAGCTGGACAAGGGGATGGGGCCTAACTGTGTATGAGGCAGTGTGTGAATCTAGACTTCAGAGTTTATGCTCAAGCTCAATAATGTCCATGGTCATGCATAAATCTCAGTGGTAGGAGCTTTCTTGTAAATGGGTTTTTTGCCCAGATCATAGCTGCCTTCATCCTTTTTTTTCATGCGGTACACAAGTAGCAGGATAAGGAGCACAGCAAAAAGCAGTCCAACAGCACCACCAGCAATAACAGCTAAAAAAAAAAAAAGAATTAAAAAAGGATAAGGTATCAGGGTGAAGAAACTATATTTGATGTCTCATACACCATCACACTAAAAACCTAGTTTACCAGCAAGGACTTCAGTCTTGTTAAAGATGTTTTGTTCTCCTGCATGAGACAGCTGGACACTGGAATGGTGACCAACTTCATTCTGTCTCACCAGCTCGATATCATCAATTGTTGATTTGGGCTGACCCGAAGGTTCCATGTCTGAGATATGGTTATCGATCTCTTTAATCTAACAGACAGACATTGCAAAAATTATACATCCTTATACACGCCACAAAGTAACTTCAGTAATCACACACATCTATAATTTAGAATTCCTTTATAGATAATAAATTACCTTATTCTCATCAAACAATGAACTGTCATCTCCAGAGCCTGATATGTCATAGTCTTCAGAGTACTCATATTCATTGTCATCATCATCATCATCCTTAAATGTTGTTTTATCCTCATTGGGAAAAATGAAGTCACCAGATGCATCAAGATCATCATGTGATTCCCTATCCTTTGGAGGCATCCATGTTTCCGTCTCTCGTACCTGTAGGTTTATATCATAAGTATTTAAGTTATCAATCAAGCAATGATAGTTCAGACTACTTGTTATTTATCATTAATTCATTTTCTTTCCCCCTTATTCCCGAATTTGGGATCACGGTCCCAACACACATAGGGCGAGAGGCGGGGGTACACCCTGGACGGGATCTCCAGTCCAATAATCGACCTGATCTGCATGTTTTTGGACTGTGGGAGAAAACCGGAGTACCAGGAGGAAACCCATGCAATAGCGGGGAGAACATGCAAACTCCACACAGACGGATCCCGCTTTTTGTACCCTTTCTGGATTGGAAGTTTTATGATGGTGGTTGATTACTAAAAAGGTATAATTAAGAAGTATATTATAGTGCCAAAAGTATGTCACCTGACCATCAGATCCATGTGTGGTTCCTTTCTAAAATACAGAAGCCAACAGTTGTCTAGAATGTTAGAATAACACCTGACTCCTTTGTGTAGTGATTGTTAAACATGAGTAAGATCCTGTATGTGTACAAGATTGCAAATGTGCATTATACATCAACTAAGCTGAGCTTTGTAAGACTACACTCAGCTTATTGGATAAATAAGATTTGTGATCTACCCAAATATAATGTATTTTGCAATTGTGCATTACCTTATTGGAAACACTAAATTGTATTTTAGTATGTATACAACAATCATCTAAATAGTATTTCCAATGGTCATTATTTTTAGCTCTTTCTGTTCTGTTCAGATATAGCAAAAAGAGGCATGCTAGTTCTAGTTAATCAATGCATCTCATGTCAGATTTTTGTTGAATCAGGGAACAATGTTTTTCCTTGTCTGTACACTGTTGAACATTTCTAACTATTTCAGTTTTTACTTGGAATAAAACCCTTATGTAAACCAGGCCACCAGTGCTAGATTTAAAAAAAATACACTAAATCAGATGACTGCATCACATGAGCTGTCATACCATTGTATGTTATCTAGCTTCATCTAAGTGTTTGCATTCTTACGCTACACTTTTTAACATTTGCTCACCGTTAAATTGTTTGCTTAACCATCTAATGTTGTATAATATACTGGAATATTTTAATTTATATAAATCATTTCCAAACTTGGGCAGTTAATATGGATTCTGTAACAACTACAAATGGAATAAAATATACTCCAGGTAATCAATTATTTAATAAATCAGTGGGTACCTTTGGGGTTGGTAAGGCTGTGTTTTCTATTTTTCAGAATGAGACCAACAGAATAAAATTGTGAACCAGGAGTTTTTACAAAAAAAAAACATTACTTCAGTGGCTGACAAAAGGTCAGACAAGTTCCAGGAAACTAGGATAATGAAAATACCACATGGTGTCAATTCAGTACTCTAAAGAATTATAAAGCCACTAAGAGGAATGCATACAGTGAGTAAACAGAAATCACTTGTGAAAGCCCCTTAAAAACTCCCACTTTTAGAAAATTATTTAGCAGGGAAATTACACCACCTCAACAAAAAATAAATTGCTGAGAATTTTTTTTAAAAAGCTTCCTGGAAAACCCGCATGATCTAAAAGGGCAACTTAGTAAAAAGAAAAAACCCAAACATACTACAATGCCAAGAAAAGTCTTAATGACTACATCACAACAGATCAAAAGTCCAAACCACCCAAATGCTACAATCTACTAGACACTATTGAAAGAAAATGTGTTTGCTCTACATTATAATTCTTTATAGCGTATGTATTGAATTCATGAGCTGAAACAACATACTGTTTTTTCACATATTTAAGCAACCAATGCTTCTTTAGACAAAAAATTACTCAGCTGTTGGAAGAATTTGATATTCCTAGTTATTTTCAAGTCTGGATTTATATGCTCCATTTACATCTATGTCCTACACACAAAGTAAGTTATGGTTTAAATCAACATGCTCTAATAATTGCACCAGCACCCTTATGTCCTTTATTAAATGCACACGTTCTATAAATGCAGATACAACATCAAAATTCATCTGGTGGTGTTAAGTTTCACACCAACCAATGAGAAAAAAATTCAAAGGTGAAGTTTTTGGGAAAGCTGATGAAAACTATTTAGCCAGACAAGTGAAAAATAGTACTTACAATTTAGTTGCAAATATGCAAAAATAATGGACTCAATACTGCATATTATATTAATAGACACGTTGGTGTTTCTTAATTGATGATTTAAATGTTATCACATATTTTTGTGATCATGTGACTAATGATAGAAACTCATACAAACGGAAAACTTGCTTGTTTCTTCCTGGCACTTGTTTCACTCACCACAGACATCAATTATGCTTCTCGTCAATTATGCTTCTCCATGTTAAAGGATGTATATAACTCAAATGTGCTGATCTTAATGCTAACACATTATATTAGCAAGTCAAGTGTTTTACACATGCACAAAGGAAAGGGTTTAAAAAAAAAAACAATCATTCAACTATTGTATCTTTCAGCTACTTCCTGACTACCAGCACACAAAAAAACTTATCAGCAAAGGCACTTTATATGCCAGTGAATAGCAATGCAGAAAAAATTATTATATAGTGGTGAAAGCATTTTCAAGAGCTAATACATTATAGAAAAAGTATATCTATATGGCTATATTTAAATGTGGTGCTCACACTATGATAACCACAGTCAATTAGGTATAATGAATCACATAGTATATGCATAAACGAGTTGATTGTCACACTTCCCAAAAGGAAAATTAATACCGCAAATCCTGCCAAGTTCTTGGGTGTCACAACCTTTCAAGTGGCATTTCTGACGCAGGATTTTAACTATGAATACCTACTGTTCATTAACATTCAGTCAGTAAGTAAATATTGTAATGGAATATTACCACTGGCACAGGTTAATCATTTGCTCTGAATCTGGTCTATTACTGAAATTAACTATCATATTTGCATATTTTACCCCAGGGCTACAATCAACATAAACAACCCATTATGTTCACATTTATATCATTATACTAAAGATTTGTTTGCATCAATCAATGAAAGACAGATATAATCATTAGATATATGAACGCCATGCCCGAGTGTAAAGCCTTTCTCTTCGACAATGTTGGAGGAAGATTAAACAACAAAAGAACAAGCAATTTATGTCCAGTCTTATGGAAATTCTTTAAAGATGGCTCGCACAGCCAAAGCATCTTTCTAAAAAATACTTAAGAAGGATGATGGTGAGGGGAAACTAAAATTATTATATGTAACGCAATTTCCATACGTGGACATTTTTACATGTGGTACCATACAAACCGCAAGCAACTATAAAGGTTACTGTTAAGGCTACAAAACTTAAAATTAGACTGATAAGTATGTGTGTATTTTCACTGTAGATTTGAGTACAATATATTCCAAAAGTGCAAACGGGAAGTTCAAGATATTTGCATTTTGGTTTGCGTTTGTGTGGCTAAGCACAGGTGTCAAACGCAGTTCCTGGAGGACCGAGCTCCTGCAGAGTTTAGCGCCAACTTGGTGCAACACACCTAGCTCTAAGTTTTAAGTATACCTAGCAAGATCTCGATTATTTGGTTCAGGTGTGTTTGATTAGTGTTAGAGCTAAACTCTGCAGGAGACTGGCCCTTCAAAAACGGAGTTTGACACCCCTGGGCTAAAGGAACGAACACATACATTTTTTTAATTTTATATATAATGTATTAGTGAAGAGTGACAGGACCTACAGTTTGTTTTTATTAGCCCTGGGTCAAGTGGACCTGAACATCTTGTATGTAATATAAATGCGTAGTGGTGTACCGTGTGTACATTGAAAATTTGTTCTGATATATCTACTTCAGGGAAAATAAAGGGCAATAAAGTAAAAAAACACGTAAGTTTGATAAATTAAAACCGGTCCTATAAACCCCAACACCATACAAGGGTTTCCTATCATACATATAAACATATGTAGGAAACTGTGTGTCATTTCGCCCACAGGTGTTTCAGCCACAACCCATTGTTGCGAAAAAAAAAAAAACCCGACAAAAGAAAAAGTAAATAAAAATAGGTTTAATGTTTCAGGACAGAACAGCAGGTGTAAGTCTTGATAATAGGATTTCACCAATAAAAACGATCAAAACAGGCATTTCTGAAAGCATAAATCTAAGTTATTCAATAGTTTAGTCTGTATCATTTAAATATAACTACGCAGTTCTACCGCTAGTTTAAAGAGACACTGGGGCCTTATAACGTGTATTACCATTATGTGACACAATAAGTGACACTTATTTCTCTGGTTTCATTTATTCTTACACAGTACGCGTTATTTTAGTTTATTACGCTGAATCAAGTAAAATGGTCTCTTTTCTGGAATGTGTTATACACATTGTGTAATTGTAAACTTGATACTTAAACTAAAAAAATATATATGTGTATATTCCTATATAAATAAGCATCATTATCTATCCATGCGACAACTGACTACCAAGGTTTAAACTATGCCATTGTTAGCACACGTGCTAAATAGAGTTTAATCAAAGGGGGGAATCTAAGATGCGATATCGTTAACTTCGTCTACATAAACAATGTAAATTGACCAAGTTTTATTTACTTCAATGAACAAACGTTAAGTAGATGCCCAACTAAATTACTTTACTAAATTATATCTTTGCGGGTTAGTTAGCCTGAATTGCTAATGTTTAACGTCACTTACCGACTCGGCAAAAGTAGCAGCAGCCAATAAAATCACCACGAGAAAGATTTTCAGCATATTTTGATTTAAAAAGGGTTTTAAAAAATATTTTTTAAAAACACGTACAGAAAGAAAAATTCCTACGGAGCAGAACTAAAACTACTCTTAACGGTTTAGATTTTCCACCCACGAACCAACGACGTCGATGTATTATGACGCCTCGCAGTCGCACGCGCCCAGGTTCTATACAAGCCAAAGTAACCCCGCCCATAACAGGAAATACGAACACAAACTTTCCCTCTCCGCCTGTTTACCGGAATCATTCCGAGACGGAGGAGAAAAAAAATGGAAAGCGAAAACGCAAAAGCAGCTCATGTGTCACTAGTAAACCGACAGAACCCCCCCCCCCCCCAAAAATAAATAGAAGAAAGAATGAAACGCTTTCACTTTTACATCATTTAACCAGATTTAAAAAAATAACTTGAAATATGACTGAATATAAGCTAATAATTGTTTTACAAGCAACTTTATTCGACATTTTTAAACCTAAAATACATTTAGTAAAAAAATACAATTTAGTCACTAACATAATTACACCATCAAAGAGAAACCTGAAAGTGGACACATTTATTTAATCAAGCCTTTCATTGTTAGCACTCTTTAGACAAGGGAGCAGATTGCAGAGACTCAGATATTGGGTATTATAATGATCTGATATGTTTGGATACTGTCCTCCACACTCTTTTTTTCTGTCGAGGTGTACATGCCACCCTGCCGCGCTTTATACGGACCGTCATATATAGTCATCACATTCCAACAATGACTTTGGATGCCACCCCATCTCAAGCCATCCAGAACTGTTTATACACACACACACACACACACACACACACACACACACACACACACACACAC
>JAOTRA010057715.1:0-16870 GCA_026260255.1 Pseudolaguvia tuberculata | reverse complement strand
ACTACTACTACTACTACTACTACTAATAATAATAATAATAATAATAATAATAATAATAATAATAATAATAATAATAAAGGAAGATGAAGGAATGGAAACACAGGCATTAGGAATACATTTACTGTACTTGTACATTTCTGGCATTTAACAGACACCATTATCAAGTGTTCATTCATTCATTCATTTTCTTACCCACTTATTCTCTAATTCGGGGTCACGTGATGCGCTAGAACCTATCTCAGCGAACATATAGGTACACCCTGGACAGTTCAGCAGTCCATCACACACATGGACTGTGGAATTAAACCAGAGTACCCAGAGGAAACTAACGAAAGCTCAGGGAGAACATGCAAACTCAGCACAGAAAGACCCCTAGGCCCAGGAACTGAACCTGGGATCTTCTTGTTTTGAGGCAACCGACCTAACCACTACACCACCATGCCACCCAATCATCAAGTGTGACTATCTTAATTGTCTAACTGAGCAATTGAGGGTTAAAGGCTTTGGTGAGGGCCACAAATGTAAATATTAGTCAACGATAACATGAGTAAACACAGTTTTTAAATGAAGGTTTTTATTATTAAGGGAAATCAAAATCCAAAACTACACTGCCCTGTGGGAGAAAGTGTTTGCCCCCCTGTTAAAACATAACCTAACAGTGGTTTATCACACCTGAATTCAGTTTCTCTAGCCACACTCAGGCCTGATTACTGCCACACCTGTTTGCAATCAAGAAATCCCTTAAATAGGACCTGCCTGACAAAGTGAAGTAGAACAAAAGATCCTCAAAAGCTAGACATCATGCCAATAGCCAAAGAAATTCAGAAACAAATGAGAAAGAAAGTAATTGAGATCTATCAGTCTGGAAAAGGTTATAAAGTCATTTCTAAAGCTTTGGGACTCCAGCAAACCACAGTGAGAGCCATTATCCACAAATGGTGAAAACATGGAACAGTGGAGAACCTTCCCCGGGGTGGCCAGCAGACCAAAATTACCCTGAGTGCAGTGACGACTCATCCAGAAGGTCACAAAAGATCCCCACAACAACATCCGAAGAATTGCAGGCCTCCACCATAAGAAAGAGACTGGGGGGGGAAAATGGTCTGCATGGCAAAGTTCCAACACAAAAACTACTGCTGAGCAAAAAGAATATAAAGGCTTGTCTCAGTTTTACCAGAAAACATCTTCAGTATCCCCAAGACTTTAGGGAAAATACTCTGTGGACTGACAAAACAAAAGTTTTACTTTTTGGAAGGTGTGTGTTGCATTACATCTGGTGTAAAAGTAACACCGCATTTCAGAAAAAGATCATACCAACCGTAAAATATGGTGCTTATATCCCGCTTATTCCCTAATTCGGGGTCACAGGGGTTTGCTGCACCTATCTCAGCACACATAGGGTGAAAGGTAAGAGTACACCCTGGACAGGTCGCTAGTCCATTTCAGGGCATATCTATTATTATTATTATTATTATTATTATTATTATTATTATTAATTACTGCATTTTAATTATCTCAGTTTCTCTTGTTCCATTAATAAAGTACAATTCACATTACCAATAATTTAAACATACCTTTGTAATATTACAATGTTAGTTGGAAGTGGTAGCCAAGAGGTTAAGGTGTTGGACTAATACCAAAAGGCCGGGGTTCAAATCCAACCTCCACCAAGCAACCACTTAACCCACAATTGCTCAGTTGTTAAAAAAAAAAAAAAAAAAAGAGGGAAACCATATGTAAGTTGCTTTGGATAAGAGTGACTGCCAATTGCCTAATTGTAATTAATACTAGGGTGCACATTTGTAAGTCATGCTTGATGCCACAAGAGGGGGCTTTAACACCACATGTCTGTTACGTGAGTATCTATTTCTTTACCTTAGTCTGAAGACAAAAATCCTTGCCTATCTTTATAAGTCTATAAGCTATAGTCAAGCTAAAACATAGGCACACTACACATAGCATCAACTGACAATTATTATGGTGCTTTTCGCTCATATCCAAATTTTTACATAGGATATATGTAGCAAGAGAAAGATTTGGAAAGTGGGACAGTGGGTTGGTTAGACAAAAAAAAGGTACCAAAGGTTGTTTTGAGGTACCGAAAGGGGTAATCTGATAAGTATATGCATTGATGCACCTAGTGACCAACGATTTGCCATCCAATCTGACTCCACAGAAGAGTTCATTCAAAACAAAAATAAAATGCTGGTAAAAGAAAAGTGTCAGACCCTACATTGCTTGTCAGTGAGTATGGGTTTGCATAGATACAGATGTCTCTGCTTGTACCGAACTGCTATCATAAGAACCTTAAAGTTTGTGATGGTATTTTTAGATTAGTCCAGCATATCAAATGTATGTTTAATGATTGACAACTAGGATATCTGGAAGCCTAGTTATCCTACTGGCCATTAGAAAAGACAAGTGCCTGATAGGGGTCTATTTGCTCTTCACTAATGTTTAGGCTGGTGTCAAAGTGCCAAAATGACCATTACAGCAGTTTCTATGAATACTTACCTTTCTGTTTTAGTCGACAGTCCTGAAACCCATTGTTGTTTTCTGATGTTTCAGATTATTCACCTTAGGACTGTTTTGCTTTTTTGCCCACCTTTTACATTTATATATATATAATATATATATATTCTGTCTATTAATTTGGATAAATCTGACCATTTTCTTCAACCTTTCAAATTGAAAGATCACATACACTCATAGAATAGTGCCATAAAGCTCAATTCTACTCTAATCCAGAATACCATGTATTTTAATACCGTAACCAACTTATGCAACATTCCTTTCACGTCGAAAACCATAGCTTTCACGCTTTCTTTATTCTTAGATTTGCCTTCTGCTACACATGACTAATAAGAAAACTGCAGGTGCAGATGTGCAGGTGTTGCTAATAAAGTAGTCACAGAGGAACTGAATAGTGCAAATGTTTTCCATCTGACCGAAGCTCTTAGCAAAGTTTCTCATGCTGTTATTTCCTGAGAAAAGTGCACAAATGACCTCTACGTGTTGCTCTGTAATGGCACTTTGATAGCATGCTGTCTGGTTGTTCACTCTGCAGTCCTGTCATAGACGCCAAACATTGCAGTGAGATGCTATTTCGGTTACCATTGCTCACAGGTGTGCTGAAAAGCCTGCGTCCTGAATTAAAAGCAAATCGACCTCGTTTTGCACGGTTTATCTCAAATAAATATATACATTTGGCTCGTACATCAACGTAGGACATGTTGATTATTAGCCTTTTATAGGATGCTAGTAATTTTCAAAGCTGGAACAATTAACAGTCTAGAACGTTTAAATATTCTATAAGTATAATTAGACCTCATGTTTAAAAGATACCTTGTTCAGCTGTGTATTTTCACAACGGGACTTCCATGCGCTAATACCCGTTTATTGCCTATTTTATTACTATTGTTTGGTTTGAACTCATTACTTATTGAGGCTTTTGCTGGAAAAGCATAAACCATCTGTATATCAGAAGATGAAACACAGGTGCTGCTTGTCGTTCTGACTCTGCTAGCTCACTATAGTGCTGCGGGGAAAATTCCCACAGAATTAGCATTAGATATGTCAGATAGTAACTAGCTCAAAATACATTATTGTACTCCCATTGCAGGCGTTGAGTGTTGCTCTATGCAGAGAAAATAATGGCTCTTTCGTTCACAAGTTTCTAAAGTGCCTTCTATCACCTGGGATGATAGACATTATCTTCTGGTACATTTGCATACAGTGGTGTAATTAGATGAGGCAGAGAAGCAGAGGACATTTATTGCCCAGGCATACGCTAGCTTAATAAATCAGAATTGGCTTTACAAATTCCCTGACATATAATGAACAAAAATGAGCTAATATTATCACAGCAAGATGGAAAAAGTGTTTTATTATTGCAACCCCATGAATATTGAGTTAAAGGCCACTTCACCTTTTAAACAGAGATTATCAACATAAATGTCAAGAATTGTTCGATTGTGTCAAATAAATTGAATTCTATGTGGCTTTTTTTTTCTGAATTAACGGCATCTCTAAAGACTGCACTCACTGCACTTAGTGACAGAAGAAGAAGAAGAAGAAGAAGAAGAAGAAGAAGAAGAAGAAGAAGAAGAAGAAGAAGAAGAAGAAGAAGGCAAAGTTGTAAACATTACAGCAAGGCAGAATTCCAGCAGCACATATAGGGCGAGAGGCGGGGGTACACCCTGGACGGGTCGCCAGTCTCAGGGCCAAACAATCATTCACACACATTCACTCCTATGAGCAATTTAGAATCACCAATCAACCTAATCTGCATGTTTTTGGACTGTGTGAGGAAACCGGAGTAGATCCCCAGGCCAGGAATCGAACCCGGGACTTTCTTGCTGTGAGGCAAACGTGCTATCTACTATGCCACCGCTCCGCCCCATGCTGTATATGATTAATCTAAAGATTAACACAACAATAACATTTATTATAATAAATAATATAAATCGCTTTGATTCATTAGATGAGAATGTTTGACCCTATGAAACATTTACATTAAATAGCCAAAGGTTTGTGGACAACTTAGACAGCTATTGGTTGTTTTCTGCAATTTTTTTCTCCTCACTGCCTAATTAATTAACACTGGACTGGGACAGGACAGCACAGTGCCAAGGACACTCTATCAATATCTGTATAAACGTATCCCTACGTATTCTGTTATCCATGGGCATATACCATTTCCAGTATATGTATATACATATCCTGTAATTTTATTCTTTCATCTTCTAACCCATTTATTCCCTAATTTGGGGTCTGGTGAAGCCTATTTGATTGCACATAAACACCCTGGACAAGTCACCTGTCCATCGCAGTGTCACACATACACAACCAACCACACACACTCATACCTATCCATCAACCTAATGGACATGTTTTGGACTGTGGTCGGAAACCGTAGTACCCGGAGAAAACCCATGCAAGTGCGGGAAGAACATGCAAACGCACTGAAGACCCCTTGCCCGGGAATCAAACCTGGGACCTTCTTGCTGTGAGACGACCATGCTAACAACTACTACACTGTGTCACCTTATCATGTAAGCAGTTTTATTTATATTCATTCATTCGTCTTCTGTAAACTCTATGTAGGGTGAAATGCAAGATGGTACACCCTATACTGGTTGTCATTTCATCAAAGGGCCACACACACACACACACACACACTCCAACACCACATCACAAAAGCTCAGAAAAAAACATAAGCTGGAAATTAAGGATAAAATAATTCAGTGTAAGTTCTTCTGATAATTGTATGTTATATGAAAAGAGTTAGATAAACACACACACACACACACACACACACACACACACACACACACACACACACACACAAATACCCTTATGGGCAACTTCGAGTCACCAATCTGCCCTAATGTACATGTTTTTGAACTGTGCGAGGAAACTGTAGTACCCGGAGAAAACCCAAGCATGGAGAGAACATTACAGTGACAGTTTACAGTTTGGCATTTGGCAGACGCTCTTATCCAGAGCGACATTTGGTCTCTTTTTTTACAACTGAGCATTTATTGGTTAAGGGTCTTTTGCTCAAGGGCTCAAGCCACTAGGCTACCACTAGGCTACCACTTCCCAACATTCAAACTCCAAACAGAAAGACAGGATTATTATTTCAAATTTTATAATATTTTAATGTCGATATGCCGTATATGGATATTTGATCTGATATGGGAGTTTAATTATAACCTATAACTAGCCCTGCGATGGACTGGCAACCAGTCCAGGGTGTACCCATGCCCCTCGCGCTATGGGCGGTGACATAGGCTCCTGCAAACCCTGTGAACCCAAATTAGGGAATAAGCAGATAAGAAGATGAATGAATGAATGAATGAATGAACTATAAGGGTCCGGGCACGCAACCCTTATAGTTTTTTGTGTCTCAAAAAATCCAAAATGAATCTGTCCATTATGTGAAAATGTTTACACACCCTGCCTTAAGACTACTACCACAGTGATGAGAGGTTGTGGGAAGGGTTGCGAGGTTGTTATTGTTATTATTATTATTACTATTATTATTATTACAGGTGGGAAAGAGAGAACAAAACAGAAGTGACCAGTGTTTTAAAAACACGTGATCTTCTTACCCGTTTATTCCCAATTCGGGGACAAGGGGATTTACCGGAGACTATCCCAGCGCACATAGGGCCAGAGCTGGGGGTACACCCTGGACAGGTCTCCAGTCCATCTCAGGGCTCAGTAATGATTAGTTTGGACAAGTGGTAGGACGATCTCGAAACCGGAGGCGGGAACTGTTCACCAATGAACCGCGCGTCTCGCATCTACCCGCCACTTTGAGCGCGCTTGAGCGGAATGACTGCTCCGTCCGCACGCACAAGATGTGTACACACATGGGAGATTGTCACTGCTAGCACTGGAGTCTGGCATGATAAGAGCAGCGCATGTGAATGCGTAAAGATACCGAAACTAATATGGGGCACGTCGAGCGTCTCTTCTAGCTGTTTTTTTTTTTTTGGGGTGGCTGACTCGAACTGTCCTTAGAGAGAACCAACGACAGCCATGGAGAAGCGCGAACAGCAAGTAAAGGGGACAGCGCGGAAATTAAAGGTCGCAAAACACAAGGAGAAAAAGCGCAAACCGTTCCGTAAAAAGTCGTTTAAATCCGTCGGGACTTTTGTGGCGAAGATTTTTAAAAGTTTAGGCGCTTGGACACATGGCAGAGATGCCACCGAACCGCTGGACGCTGAGGATGATGACGGAGGATTTCGGGTAGGAGCGCCTTGTACGAATTTGGCAGGTGTAAAGGAGGAAGAACGCTGGGTAAAAAGTTCGACGCTTCAGTCGCGCAATTCTCTAAAAGAACGTCTTTCGTTGTCCTACGGGGACAAAACTCCAGGTGTCCTGGGGCTGAAGAATCACGGGAACACCTGCTTCATGAATGCCGTGGTGCAGTGCCTGAGTAACACCGACCTGCTGGCGGAATATCTCGGATTAGAGCGTTATAAAATGGATATAGGTGAAAACATGAATCATGGCAGGAAAGTGTGGAGTGAAGATGCGCATTTTGCGCTGGGGGAAGTGACCGAACAGCTGGCGGCGCTCGTACGGGCGCTCTGGACGCTAGAATACACTCCGCAACTCTCTGTTGAATTTAAGGTAACACAACTTTCACTTTCATTCAGAGAGACTTACAGTGATTATTTAATACAACTACGTTTGTTAAGGGCCTTTCACAGGGGCCCAGTAGTAGCAGCTTAGTACTGTTGAAGAATTAAACCATTTTCTAATCAGTAGTCAAAATATCTCTTGAAGTGACCGTCTTATTAAGAAACTTCAGAAACACTAAATAGGGCAACATGGTGGTTTAGATGTTAGCATTGCCTTCCATTCCCAAGCAGGGGCATGTTCTCCACAGGCTTGTGTGGGTTTATTCTGGGTACTCCGGTTTCCTCATTCCATAAACATGTACATTAGGTTGATTAGTGATCCTAAATTGCGCTTTTATTTGTGTATGACCTGTCCAAGGTGTTACACACCTCCCCCCTTCACCCTTACAAAAAGCTGGTATAGTGACCCTGAATTAGGGAATAAGCTGGTATTGAATGAATGAATGAATGAATGAATAAACTTTAAATAAAGTGGGGCTCAGTGGTTCAGCTGCTCAGTGGCTCAACAGATCAGGGTTTGAGTTCAAGTGACATCAAGTTGCCACACCTGGACCCATGAGCAAGGTCCTCAACTCTCTAATTTTCTTACCCAACTGAGTAGTTATTGGGTACAGGGCCTTGCTCAGGGGCCCAGCATTGATAGCTTGGTGGTGATGGGAATTGAACTACTGATTTTGTGATCTTCTGATCGTTAGTCCGATACCTTTAACCGTTGAGATTCAAGAAATAAGAGTTTATATCTATTGCACCATTCAATGTAATTCTTACTCTGTGAATACTCCCAGCAGAGCTACCGCTTCCCCAGGCTAGACACCTCTTATTATAAAATGTATTACCCTTTTATTACCCCCCTTTGCAGTATGTGGAAAAGTGTTAATCATTTGACTGCAAAGGCTCAGATTTCCTCTGAGACTCTGTTACTTTAGAATTGCGTTAGACTATTTTGCAGGATATTTCTTTAATAACTGAGGAGAAATGTGACCAGATTTGATGTTTAACCTTAAAAATGATTCAGTTGTAACTGGAGTGTAGCATTCATTCATCTTCTTGCCCGCTTATTCCCTAATTCGGGGTCACGGGGGTCTGCTGGTGCCTATCCCAGCGCACATAAAGCGAGAGGCGGGGGTACAACCTGGACGGGTCGCCAGTCCATCACAGGGCAACACATAGACAAACAACCATTCACTCACACACACATTCACTCCTATAGAATCACCAATCGACCTAATCTGCATGTTTTTGGACTGTGGGAGGAAACCAGAGTACCCGGAGGAAACCCACACAAGCACGGGGAGAACATGCAAAGTGTAGAGTCATTTGAGTAATTATTTTAAATAAATAAAGATATTAGATTTCTAATTTTTAGTTAGACTAAAGAACTGGAAATCCCAGATAATCCTAAAGTAAATCTGTAATAAAAATAGGGGCCCGTGGCCTAATGGATAAGGCATCAAACTTCAGAGCTGAGGGTTGTATGTTCGAATCACGTATGGGCCAACGGATGGTTAGGTTTGCAAGTGGCCCAGTGCATTGAAGGGCACGGTGGCATAGTGGTTAGCACATTCGTCTCACAACAAGAACATGGTCCGGTTACTTCAGCTTCCTCCCACTGTCAAAAAACATTAGGCTGATTGGTAAGTCAAAATTGGCCAAAGGATTGAATGTGTGTGTGTGTGTGGTTGTTCGTCTGTGTGTGCTGTGCGATGGACTGGCCTAACTGTCCAAGGTGTACCTTATGTGCACTGGGATAGACTCCAGCAGACCTCCGTGACCCCGAATTAGGGAATAAGTGAATGAATGTAATAAAAATGCTGTTTACTGGCTTTTCTCCAGCTCTTATCTTTCCTTTCAAGTTCCCAAAAATATCCTGACCTCTAAATTAAGTAAGCTTTTGATAGCTGCCCCATCCACATACTTGTAAACAAATTATAGGGGATTTAATTAAGACAGGTATTTATTTGACAAAAAGATATGCATAAACTATTACTACAAAGAGAAAGCAGTTACTTTCATTGTCCAAATAGTCTGCATTTCATTTCACTAGACTTTGTGCACATGTCAAGGTTACATGAGGTCGGATTCTGTGAGATAGACAATTTTGATTATTAACACTAATAAAAACACAACAAAATGCCCTGCATCCTGTAGTAAAGTTGCTTTTAAATTTAAGCAAAAATCATCCATGATCATTTTGACTTCTTCTCTTTTCGGCTGCTCCTGTTAGGGGTCGCCACAGCGGATCGCTCTTCTTCACACTACCCTGTCCTCCACGTCTTCCTCTTTCACCCCATCTACCCGCATGTCTTCCCTCACCACATTCATAAACATCCTGCTTGGTCTTCTTCTTTTTCTCCTGCCCGGCACCTCCATCCTCAGAATTCTTCTACCAATATATTGCATGTCCCTCCTCTACACATGTTTAAACCATCTCAACCTACCATTTTTAATCTAACTGCTTAAAGTCTGTGAATAATGCCTCTTTAGATAACTGTGTCCCAAACATATTTGAAAAGCAAGCTTTGTGCTACCATGCTTTTATTAAAAAGTAAGAATATAACTAGCATCTGATTAGTACTACTTAGACAGTTTTAGGTCTTGTTAGGCTCTTAGCCTGTATTAGGCCACTCTGGGGAGGAAGGAATAACCTGTTTTCTTTCTCTAAATAACAGTGGCATTTAGGTTGGGGTTTGATTACTGCTTCTGCTTGGTCTTCATAAATTTTAAAGAAAGACAAAGACATGTAGGTAACAAGCTTCTCTAATTTGTTCTTCTATCTATAGTGTATAAGTGATTGGTAGGATTTTGACCTGCACTGGATTGGCACGCATTCAGAATGTCCCATACCTGCTTCCTTCTAGAGATTCAGAACTAATGAGAACTAATGTGGGAAGTGATAGCCTAATGTTTAACTAATACCAGAACAAAACATCATCTGGTGCCAAGCATATTGTCAAATGTACACATCTGCAGGACCCCATGCAAATCTTTAAATAAAGGCAGACATATATTATAAGTAATGTATAAGATGGTCTAAAGAGCTGTGTAACAGTATTATTCGAACTATGTTGAGGACATGCTGTGACATGTTAGTAATACCCTTTAGTTTGTGTTTTGTGGTGGGCATGCAGATAATAGCATTGTGGGATAAACACAAAAACACTTTGTAACGTGAATCACAAAATTAACAACTTCCAAGTACACACAACCAAACATAATTACTACTACAAATTCTAATTGGATGACATATCACACATTACATGAATTATATAATTTTTGCAATGCCTTAATTAATGAAACACTAAAAATAAAAGATATTAAATTCATACCTGAATCTTAGAAATAAGGAGAAATGCATTGTTCACTGTTAACTGTAGTATGTTAGCATTGAAACTAGGGTCAATTTCCGTCTAAAAAAAACGGTTGTTCTCTTAACTTCATTTAAAATTTGGTTTTGCAGTTTCACATTGTAAGCATATCACTACACCTAAAGAGCCATCCTGCAAGACATGCCTACATGCAGCCTAAAAGTTATTAGGAAGCAGACATTTGCTTTGTCACAGGATTTGACCGTCTGAAGGACACAGCATGTGACATCCTCTACCCCTGCTACGCAGCGATGCTACTATGGCATAGTCGTCTGGCAGATTTAGATCCTGATTCTCAGTCCAACTATCTCCAATGGCAAATTAAAAATATGAGAATTCAATCCAGATGTGTTTATTTACAGCTTTCTTGAGGCTTTTTTAAATCTAACATGAGTTGAGTTTTGGTAGGTGAAGTTATGTTTTTTTTCTTTTTTAAAAAATGAGGCAAATAAAACCAAATAGCATTAGACATTTATATAAACTTTCAGACCACAATTTCACTAAACTGTAGTGACCGAAAAGCAGTGCAGGCACGAGATCAACCTTGAAGAGTCAGTCATTTAATACATTATAGTTTATAACACAAACATAAGCAGGTCAAGTTTAATAACAGTGCTGCCAATCCATAACCAGTGGTCTCATCGGACCAAAGGCGACGTTGCATGGGTCTGGTTTATGACATAATACCAGCTTGCGTGGGTCTGAGGCTTAATGAATGCCTTAGAATAGAGCTAGAGGTAACTTGTCTTTAAGTAATGACATGACCCTATAATTTAACCTTCTTACCAAGTACTATACTAGCAGTTTATTGTAACTATCATCATACCAGAGAGGATGAAGTAACAGGAGTGGATAAACACAAGAATGTGTGACGTAGTAATTATTTGATTAGTTTTATAAAGCAATATGTTCCCTAAGTGACATAATGGGAACAATATAAACATTGGTTGAAGAGTGTAAAATGTTGGATGCAAATGATTAGTGAAATGCTTGATAAACAATGTAAAGAGAGAGAGAGAGAGAGAGAGAGAGAGAGAGAGAGAGAGAGAGAGGGAGAGAGAGAGAGAAATTAAAAAAACTACTAAGAGGGAAAAGAAAGAAAGAAAGAATCAAATCAAAGAAGCAGACAAGTGTTATGCTAGGCTGTTTCTTTTTTCCTGTGCTACTTCTGGAATGATAAATGACCTGGGATTGTTGTGGAAATGTACCAGAGGATATTATTGGTCCACCATCCCGCAGACCTGGGTAGTGGTCCCGCTTTTTAAGAAGGGGGACTGGAGGGTGTGTTCTAACTACAGGGGGATCACACTCCTCAGCCTCCCCAGGAAAGTTAATGCCAGAGTACTGGAGAGAAAAATTCGTCCGATAGTCCAATTGTTCAGGAGGAACAATTGGGTTTTTGTCCTGCCCATGGAACAATGGACAAGCTTTATACCCTCTTCAGGGTACTGGATGGCTCATAAGAGTTTGCCCATGTCCACATGTGTTTCGTGGCTCTGGAAAAGGCTTCTGATCATGTTCCTCATGTTGTCTGTGGAGGGTGCTCTGGGAGTATGGGGTCCGGGGCCCTTTGCCAAGGGCTATCTGGTCCCTCTATTGCCGGCAATAAGTCAGACTTTTTCCCAGTGCATGTTGGACTCTGTCAGGGCTGCTGGTTCTGTTCTGTTATCTTTATGGACATGATTTCTAGACGCAGCCAGAGAGTCAGGTTTGGGGACCACAGGATTCCATCTTTGCTTTGATGATGTTGTCCTGTTGGCTCCATCAAGCCATTACCTTCAGCCTGCACTCGGGCGGTTTACAGCCGAGTGTGAAGCGGCTGGGATGAGATCAGCACCTCCAAATCCAAGACCATGGTTCTCAGTTGGAAAAGGATGGCTTGCCCCTTCAGTTTGGTGGTGTGATCTTGCCTCAAGTGGAGTTTAAGTATCTCTGGATTTTGTTCATGAATGAGGGAAGAATGGAGCGGGATATTGACAGGAGGATTGGTGCATCTTTTGCAGTAATGCGGTCAATGTACCGATCAGTCACTGTGAAGAAAGAGCTGAGCTGTAAAGCAAAGCTCTGGATTTACCAGTCAATCTACATTCCTTCTCTCACCTATGGCCATTAGCTTTGGGTCATGAACGAAAGTATAAGATACAGGTGGCCGAAATGAGTCACCCGAGAGGTGCTCAGTGAGGTGGTTTGGGCATCTGTCTCAGTTGACTCCTGGATGCCTCCCAGGAGAGAGGTTTTGGGCATGTCCCACTGGTAGGAGGCCCTGGGGAAGACCAAGGACTCGCCTGAGGGACTATGTCTCTTGGCTGACCTGGGAACACCTTGGTGTTCCCCCTTAAGAGCTGGAGAAAATGTCTGGGGAGAGGGTTGTCTGGGCATCCCTGCTTGGACTGCTGCCCTCGCAAACCGGTCCAGGATAAGCGGTCAGAAGCTGATGATGATTTTATTGGTTACTGTTATTGTGCTAGCTGTTTCATATTTAAATGTAATGTGCGTATTATAATTAGCATTTGGTCTGTTTTGTTATTAATAGTACTGTTGTGTAACACTTACTCCAGGGCTTAATGATAACAGATTGGAGAGGTATCCAAACAGTAATTTGGCTTATATTTCCTTACTCCAATACACTCCTTTCAGTATTCTTACATGATACCTACATTAATATTATAAATATATTTGATTCGGGTATCCTACATTTCTGCTATAATGCCATAGTTACAGTCTACAACAGGGGTCGGGAACCTTTTTGACTCAGAGCCATGAGAGCAAATTATTTGGAAATTTATTTCAGTGAGAGTCATATAATATATTTTTAGACTGAATCAAAAAGGGGCATTTACCTGTTTACCCAGCAACGGCCAATGTAGGCTATTATCATCCAATTAATATAATGGACATGGAATGGATTAACAGAGATCAGATCTATGTTGCAGGTAGCACGTATTTATTGACTCCCAGACTGAACACAAAATGAACCAAAAACACATAAAGGAAACACGAGGAAACTTAAACCAAACTTAAACAAACTCAAAACACGGGGTTACTCAGGAGCAAAGGGACAAAACGTCGGGTTACTCAGGAGCAAAGGGACAAAACACGGGGTTACTCAGGAGCGAAGGGACATAACGCGGGGTTACTCAGGAGCCAAGGGACAAAACACGGGGTTACTCAGGGGCCAAGGGACAAATAACAAGCAAGAACAAACATTATCAACAGCACTTCCTGATCGTTAATTATCTTTAACGATTCGCGAACACCAGCGCGTCGCCTTAAATACCAAATCCAGGACGACGACGCTAAACAAGGGGGAGGGGCTATGTCTGATTTCTCACAGAACAATTGCTCCTGCAGCCCTGAACAGGACATGAGCAGTGGAAAATTGATGGATGGATTAAAACAAGTGATATTATTTTATGTTTTATCAGGAAAGCCAAAATCTGCAAGTCAGATGCAATCTTCAAAAGAGCCACACATGGCTCGCGAGCCATAGGTTCCCGACCCCTGTTCTACAATAATTGGTAATATGTGGATTGAAAAGTATTCAAACATATATGTTTCTCATGTTTTTGTGTCAAACGTGCATGTCCGTCAGCGAGTAAAACCATATTGGGTTGTACTTTAATCATCATCCTCACATTAAAAGTAAAGGCAATTTTTTTTGCAGTTTCAAGAGCACTGATGGCAGTGTGTATATGTGTGTTAATACCGTAGACTGAATTATACTGATACAAGAAAACCAACTTGTTTGACTGAGGAGTTCAATGAAAATGAAATGCAGAGACAACGTTGCAATGACAAAGTTCTGCATTTTGTCTACATTAGTAGTGAAGGATTCTGGCAGTTCTGATTAGGATAAGAAACCAGGCCAGCTTGAAGTAGAAACACTTTCATCAACTACAAAATATGCTTGCTCAGTAGGGGAACATGCTCCAATGATACGAGTAAAAGAGCAAAAGTAGGGCTAAAATATATGATGATGTATACATTTATAAAGCCTTATATGTTAATGAGCACCCTGTTATCTGGTGGATAAAGTGAAGAACAAGCTACAGGTCTATTCATGCTGACAGAAGGAAGTCTGTTGTAATTGTTTTAGATGATAAACAAGATTTAATATTAAAGATACAAATCTTATCAGTACATTGTCAACTTAGTATCAGTAAAAGTTTATCAGTACAGTATCTTAAGCAGCTTTACTCAAAGCTTTTTCTTTACATAGCTCAGCTTTAAAGGTTTGGGTAGAGCATAAGAGAAGCTAATACACAGCCCCTATGGAGCAGAGGGTCAAGAGTTTTGCTCAAGAGGTTAACAGTAATAGACATTACCCTTTGGGGGTTTTCTTCTTCTTGATAAAACAGAAGTAAAGTATTGGATTCTGTCATTTTGAATAAAGGTATCTACCAAAAAAAAGGTGTAAAGCACGTATGTCAGTTCTAAGACCGGTCAGAGATTAGCAATGCTAAACTTTACTATTTAATCCTATCTAAAGCCCTCATTTGTCTTCATTCTTACCTCCTGAGAGAATCAAGTGAAGAATGAGAAATGGCATTGACTGTCAAAAGTGACTATTGGTGTGTAAATACGGTCTTCCGCTTCCTACCTCTATATAGTAGTGTCTCTGTTCAAGTAATGTAGGACAGGAATTGTAACAGCTAAATTCTTTACATACTTGTCAAAAGATAAGAGTGTTTATCATCTCACCGGTCAGTAAAAGCAGTTGTTTAATGCACAAGTATAAACCAAGGCTGGCCAGGTTTTACAGCTTACATTCTTTTTTTTTACTATAATTATTTTTGCTATTTTGCTTTAGTTACATTGTACAACATTCATCTGATTAAATACATTGTTAGGTTAATTTCCTAGACAGTGGTATCAAGGCCTTTTCTTCGTGTTCGCAAAGCAAACAAAAATATCTTTCCACCGCTTTAGTGTCTAGTTAGTGACGTAAACAACAAATCAGTCAACTGCTCTTCTTCCCTTCTTTCGAAAAGGGTAATTTATGTGCTCACTCTTATCGGTAGTAAAGAAAATTATCTACAATGCGTAACAAGTATAAGTATAATTATAGATAATGTCACCCATTTTCATTTAAAATAATTTATTTAAAAATGAAGCCCATTTAATTAACTGAATTCAAATGAGAACTATCAGCCTATCTCAGTGCACACAAGCCAAAAGACAGGGGTATAACCTGGACAGGTCGCCAGTCCATCGCAGGGCCACACATTGTCGAACAATCACTCACACACTCACTCTCACGCCTACAGGCAATTTAGAATCACCAATCAACCTAATGTACATGTCTTTGGACTTTTGGAGGAAATCAGAGTACCCATGCAAGCACAGGGAGAACACGCACACAAAAAGACCCCTTGCCCAGGATTTGAACCCAGGTCCTTCTTCTTGTGCTAATCACTATGCTACTGCACCACCCTTCTAATATAACTTAATCTTGTATCTTTTAAAGATCCTTGTAATCGAAACATTGTACTTACAGCTGAGGTAAAAATCAAGTGATATAGTTGTAGGTTAGTTCTTGTTTGCGATGACATCCTAGATACATTTCACGGTGTGAAACTGGTTCATGGTAATTCTGTGTGAGTTGATTACGCTCACTCCACATGGTTCAAACTGGTAATTAGAAAGTAATTACCACTTCAAATGGAAGCAAAACCCTTTTTTTACGAAAAATGTTTTATTCTGATTGACAACTAGAAGTTTTTTATGGCTTTTCCTGTATGTCCTTATTTTACTCATGAACCAATTAAAGATTCTTTCTGTTTAGAGGTTTTCGCTATGTGTTTTTATATTTTATAGACATCATTTATTCATTCATCTTCTATACCCACTCATTCCCCAATTCAGGGGACTTAAATCATTTATTATTAATCATTTCTAACAGTAAGAGGATATGGGAAAATGTTTTGTCACACCCTGGGCACATTATGTACGCCAGTAGGATATGTTTATGCATTCTAACAAAGCAATTCAACATAATTCAACACATTTTAAATGCTAGTTAATAACCAATATTATACATAATATTTGGCCATACCATATATACCATAAAATAATAACCAATTGTCATAATATTACACCATACCATTTATGACATAATATAATAACCAATTGTCATAATATTACACCATACCATATATACCGTAATATAATAACCTTCCTCTCCTTTCGGCTGCCCCCGTTAGGGGTCGCCACAGCGGATCATTCTTCTCCACCCTACCCTGTCCTCTACATCTGCCTCTTTCACCCCATTTTTCCATTTCACTCTTGCCGAAACTCGTCTATCACAAATCACTCCTGCCACTCTTCTCCATCCGCTCCACCCTGCCT
>JAOTRA010057687.1:4229-16882 GCA_026260255.1 Pseudolaguvia tuberculata | reverse complement strand
TATGCAGGTAGTTGGAGTGAAAGAGGCAGATGTAGCGGACAGGGTAGTGTGGAGAAGAGTGATCCGCTGTGGCGACCTCTAACGGGAGCAGCCAAACGGAAAAAAACAGAAGAAGAAGGGTGTCACATTAATTTTTTTTATGTCACGGGGCGGGGTCTTTCTGTGCATGTTCTCCTCGCAGTCCAAAACCATGCAGGTTAGGTGGATTGGGGATTCTAATTTGTCCATAGGAATGAATGTGCGTGTGAATGGTTATTTTTCTATGTGTTGCCCTGAGGTTGACTGGCGACCCGTCTTTGATGTACCCCCGCCTCTCACCCTATATGTGCTGGGATAGGTGCAGCAGGCCCCCGTCATCCCGAATTAGGGAATAAGCGGGTTTGAAGATGAATGAATGATTGAATATGTTTATACACATTATTTGTATATTATTAATATAGTAAAGTATAAAGTGTTGCAACACCTGTCGATCGCATCCATTTGTGCTATATAAATTGTTTTGGGACCTCAACACTTTTGAAAAAGATTTCCACTAGATTGTGCACTGTGGCTGGGTGAGGGGGCATTTCGTCATTAGCAAAAAACACATAAGTAGAACATTCACACAAACTCAACATACTATGTGGAATTAATTTTGTTCCTACATAAATATTGCATTTACATAAACATATGTTAAAATAAAGCATATTTTTGAACGAACTACTCTAAAATATCCGAGTGTGAGATGTGATTGTTTATGACAGGTGATGTGCTGTTATTTTCTATTATAGATTGGCTTTGCTTTAACTCTGTAAAATGTCACAGAATGTTACATACTGTTTGTTAGTACGTCCTCATATTTATTGTATCTGTGTATCTCTGTAAATTTTTATTTCATTTTTTTTCTGCTTTTCTTATTTGTGTATTTTCATGTCTGTGCCCTACCCTACACCAAGGCAAATTCATTGTGCTGTCAAGTGCTCCATACTATACATGGTTTTCCAATTCTGATTAGCACAGACTTTGAGAGGTGTAAAAACTTACAAATATTCCACCTAGCTCTTTGTAGGTGTCCTCAAATTGTTGACAGCAAAACGTCCGGTGTTGATTTAAATCCCAGAGAGTTTTCAGAGTTTATATAGCTCCACACTTTCCAGAGTTAAAGTAACACTTTGAAAGTAGTTACAAATTTAACACTTTATTAGAATTCATTTTTTTTAACTCTAAAAAGTGTTAAAATCACACTTGAAGGCATTCAAAAGTCAACACTTATGAGATGCATGTTTTAGCTGGGTACAATTAGTTATATCTAAAACACTAATTTATCAAATTGTTTATTTTTAATTCTCCCTTGCAGTACACTGAAATGAAAAGTTGCACTTTTAATGAAAAGTTTCATTAAAGATATAACAACAGAAGGTATAACATACAAACCTTCATCTGTAAACAGCTAATCCGATGATAACAATTCAATCACATTTTGAAAAAAAAAATCATTCAAAAAGTCCTTAAATATGATCCGACTTCCCATCCTGTTCGCTGTATTTCACCTGGACCAGCATTTCCACATATCACTGTAACATTAACATATGAAGGTACGGTGCACAGTCTCCTCACAGAGGCCCTGTAATCCTTCAACTCTACAGTAAGCAATATGGTGGCAAATCAACCGCACCATAGTTTATTAAAACAAAAAGGACTATAAAATGATGGTACATTATAGCTTTGAGATTATTTTCTCAGAACTGTTATTTCTGCAAAACTCTAGATTTAAAAAAAAGCTGATAATCTTGACGTTACCTCTATAGAAAGTTGGTTATTCTAAGTAATCGTCTGCAAATGTATTGTTTTGTTAAAACAATAATTGCCCATTTTGATCGATGGTATTTTTTACAAACAACGTTATCTTAACTTTTTAATCCCAAGGCTACTAAACCTTCCAAACGGCACGTGGAAATGGCAGCAATCTAGAAATTTCTATAACTGAATTGTGTGGGCGGAGTATAATTGTATCTCTCTGAGGAGTTATTTTACTTTTATTCAACTCCCTCAATTAACTCCAACACCCAGACAAATTTAACTCCAAATGGGTTAAAACTACACTTTGAGAGTTCAAATTAACTCTAAAATGTTTAACACCAAAATTTCAACTCTCCAGTTTTTGCTGTGTAGCGTCAGTTAAATATGTGAGATTCTCATTAGGAGTGACCTGGATGGACAGGATTAGAAATGAGTTTATTAGAGGGACAGAGCATATAGGATGTTTTGGAGACCAGGTGAGGGAGGCTAGGTTGAGATGGTTTGGACTTGTGCAGAGATGGTTGAGATAGTTTGGACATGTAGTATATTGGTAGTAGAATGCTGAGGCTGGAGGTGCCGGCAGGAGGAAAAGAGGAAGTGAAAAAGGCAGATGTAGCGGACAAGGTAGTGTGGAGAAGAGCGATCAGGTGTGGCGACCCCTAACAGGGGCAGCCGAAAGAAGAAGAAGAAGTAGTGTCCGTTAAATATGTGACCGTGTTTAATTGAACTTACTCCATGAAGTGGAAAAGTTGTAAAATAATTTGTTGAATATTGGACTTTTTCCTCTCTGTGTGTTCTAGGCTTATGATCTACCAGAGCAGAGCACAGTGCATGTGGTGCTGCCTCCAGCTGGATCTACTCGCCGCTCTGAGCTGGTGCTGCAGCGTAGGATGAGCAGAGGTATTGACAGTCTGACCCGACTGGACCTCAGTGCCTCACGACTGCTTGCCACCTCTACTGGCCTGGCTGTCATCCTGGAAAATGAGGACTCACACCTACAAACAGGTACAGCACTAAAAGTTGGACATCAAACCAAAATCGTACGAGAAAAAAGTACCTCTGACCAAACGCCAGAAGTGTAACTGTAAACTGATGTATTAATGATCCAGCTTAAAAGTCATATTCACTTAATTCTTAGAACAGTGTGTTGTTAATTAAATTATCAATAAATTTTTTTCCCCTGGATAGTTCTTATGCAGACATTTCTTGCATCTTTTACAACTGACAAATCCGTATATGACTATTACAAACCAGTAACAGAACTGCTCAAGAGGGTGTAAACATCTTTTAGTGTTTATGTAGTAAGTAAAAATCCAATTCCATATTGTTTGGAAAAGTTCAAACTTTGTCTTGTGCCAAATGGACGCTCACAATATTAAATAGTTTAAATAAATGACAAGGGCACTAAATTGAATAAATTTTTATCGGTCTTTGTACACTAATCTATACTATTTTATGTTGTGGTGGAGATGGTAGGCAGGAAGTGGATAGGATAAGTAAGGCGGAAGTGAGAGCAGCTATTAAGAGGATGAAGAGTGGAAAGGCGGTTGGACCACATGACATTCCAGTAGAATGCGAATGCGTAGACATGTTTAGGAGAGATGGCAGTGGAGTTTCTGACTAAATTGTTTAGCAGGATTTTGGAAGGTAAAAGGATGCCTCAGGACTGGAGAAGTGTTCTGATGTCGATTTTTAAGAATAAGGGATGATGCAAGCGTGCAGTAACTACAGGGGATCAAGTTGATGACTCAAACCATGAAGTTATGGGAAAGAGTAGTGGAAGCTAGGCTGAGGGAAATGGTGCCCATTTGTCAGCAACAGTAGGATTTCATGCCAAGGAAGAGTACTACAGATGCATCTTTGCTTTAATGATGTTGATGGAGAAGTATAGAGAAGGCCAGAAGGAGTTGCATTGTGTGTTTGTGGATCTGGAAAAGTGTACGACAGGGTTCTGAGAGAGGAGTTGTAGTATTGTATGAGGAAGTCAGGTTTAGCAGAGAAGTATGTGAGAGTGGTGCAGAATATGTCTGAGGACAGTGTGACAGCAGTGATGTGTGCGGTAGGAATGTCGGACTGGTTCAAGGTGAACTATCAAGGATCGGCTCTGAGCCCTTTATTGTTTGCATTGGTGATTGGCAGGTTGACAGATGAGGTCAGACAGGAGTCTCCATGGATGATGATGTTTGCGGATGATATTGGGATTTGTGGTGAGGATAGGGAGCAGGTTGAGAAGAATTTGGAACGGTAGAAGAATGCGCTGGAGAAAAGGGAAATGAAAGTCAGCAGGAGTAAGACTGAATACATGTGTGTGTGAATGAGAGGCAAGGCAATGGAGTGGTGAGGTTGCAGAAAGAAGTGATGGTGAAGGTGAAAGAGTTTAAGTACCTGGGGTCAACAGAATTCAGGCATGGTGGAACGGGTGGAAAAGAGTGGCAGGAGTGATTTGTGATAAACCAATTTCGGCAAGAGTGAAAGGGAATATTTATAGGATTGTAGTGAGACCAGCAATGTTGTACGGTTTAGAGACAGTGGCATTCTCCAAAAGACAGGAGGAGGAGCTGGAGGTGGCATAGTTGAAGATGTTGAGATTTTCATTGGGAGTGATGAGGAAGGACAGGATTAGAAATGAGTTTATTAGAGGGACGGCACATGTAGGATGTTTTGGAGACAATTTGAGAGGCTAGGTTGAGATGGTTTGGACTTGTGCAGAGGCGGGGCATGCAGTATATTGGGAGGAGAATGCTGAGGATGGAGGTGCCGGGCAGGAGGAATAGAGGAAGACCAAAGAGGAAGTTTATTGATGTGGTGAAGGAAGACTTAACCAGTTTGGGTGAAAGAGACAGATGTAGAGTACAGGGTAGTGTGGAATAGAGCGATCCGCTGTGGCAACCCCTAACGGGAGCAGCCGAAAGGGGAAGAAGAAGAATATAAGTTGTTTAGTTGTGCTAGTTTTGAGGAAGCAGTTGGTCTCTGCTATTCTGCTTTTTGGGATTAATTTGTGGGATCCTTTGCACTGAATCACAATAATTCTTTCAATGACTGTTTAAGTGATCAAGTTTTATGTTTATGTTTATTGATTTATTTGAATTATTATTGTACCATTGCATCATTAACCATGTGTGTGCAGGACAGTTACGATGACGGAGCATCCTCTCCTTCTCTCTTTCAGTTTTGTTCTTCATCCGTTTCATGTTGTCTTGCTTGACACTTTTAAAAGCTGTCCTATAGTTGTTATTTCACTTCTGCTGCCCAGCCCTGCAGTTTTCTCAAATCAAACCTATGCCTGTCTTTATCCAAGTGTCCTCTAACTCCTGCTTTAAAAGCATTAGCATAATGGTGCACTCTCACAACAATGTCATAAATAAGATTGACCATGCTGTGTAATACCCCACTCCACTGGATTTATAGAGAATTGTGTCAAGGTGCAACATTTTTCTTCTTGGGTCCATGCTTTTAGTTCTAATGAAAATACTGCTTCCAGGTGTGTGTGGGGGAGGGGGGCTGAAGTAGGCATGGGTGGGGCAGCCAGACAGGACGTGTTCTAGATTTCATTTCCCATAAAGATTTATAGTTGCATTTACTCTCAGCTAATTGGATTTGTGACACTTTTGTCATCATTGTCTCTCTGTACGCTTTCTGATGCACCTTGTTCTTTTCTTGGCCCTCGCTCAGCAGTGTTCTGCTTCTCAGTCAAAACGAACCATTGCTGACAGCGATACAAGTAAATCAGAAAAAGGAATCTCAGTGAATCTGGGAATAAACAGAACTCTAGAAAAAAATTCTCTCCGGTGCAGTATTTTCTGTTTTATTAAAGTCTATAAGTGGTTCAAAGTTATTTAATGTTTAAGTTAAATTCATACTGGAACACTCTTTAACTGTGCCAATGCTCATGTTTGTCTTTGGATCAATAGAGCCTAAACCCCACAGCAGTTTCTATGTGTTCTGTAAGACCTGCAAGTCAATTCAACAGGGAAAACTACGCGTACGGTGCCGAACCTGCAAGCAGGGAACTCTTACTCTCAGTCGGGTAAGTGTGTGTGCTGTAAACAAATGAATGGCAATCAAACCATTTGGTATTTTACTTTTTTATTGTGTCTAATCTTATTAGACACACAATGTAATTAGCAGTACAACACCGGAGTGTTCCCTTATTAAAATTTTCTAGTTAAAAACGAATGAATAATTATTTCATACTTGCACTAATAGTTACAAAACGCAAGGAACATTTTACACACAGTTTACACACTTTGCCTTACTAGTAACTCATTGGCTGAAAGGTTTCTTCTAAAAATCTCACCGGAAAAAACTGCAGAATGACAATGCCCTGACCCCTGACCTTAACACCACTGAAGATTGAACTGGGACACCAATTGAACCCCAGAGCTCTTCTACCTAAAAATACCTAAAAATAAGGACTGAAGCCACTAATCATTTGTAGGCTGAATCAACAAAAATCCACAATACCCTGTTCTACACTATGCTACATACTGATGGAAAAATTATCTACTGCCAACGTTTAAATTAGTCAACATAGAAATATAAAAAACATCATTTGCTATTAACTAACACAATTACATACACCAGCTATTAAAATATTGATGTGTTTTTGACAACAATTAATAAATTTAATTAATAAATCTGGAATAAGAGCTATGTGTCCCATATGGATGTAATAGCTAGGTGTTGCTGAACATTTGTCTGCAGTTAAATGTTTGTTCACTTGTCTTTATTTCATCCATCTATTTTCTGCATCATTTTCTTATAATGATAAAATGGGAACCCCAGATGTGCATTTAAGTCAAACCAACCACTAAAGCACAGAGCTGCTCTTTTTAGTTGTGGTTTCTTTGTTGTTTATGTATTTTTTAGTAGTAGTTATTGTAATGGTCGTTTACCTCACAGCAGGATACAGTCATTGCCTTAAAAAAGTATTTATACCCCTTGACCTTTTTTTTTACATTTTGTCACCTTACAAGCCCAAAATTATTATTTTAATAAAATTTTATTTAATAAATCAGTGCAAAGTAGCAGGTAATTGTGATGCAGAGTAAAAATGATATACAGTCAAAATCTTAAGCAAGTAAAAATTTGAGAAGTGTGGTATTTGTATTTAGCTCTGTAGTCTGATACCTCTAAATAAAATCCACTGCAATCAACTGCCGTCAGAAGTCACATAAATAGATAATTGAGTCTACATGTGTGTAATTTAATTCAGTATAAATACACCTGTTCACCAAAGGTCTCACCAGACAGGTCACTATACCAAATAATAATCAACAAAGAGCTATTTGTGAAATGTAAAAGTAACACCAACCCACTTTGAAACATGATGGTGGCAGCATAATGCTGTGGGGATGGTTTTCTTCAGAAAGGACAGGGAAGCTGGTCAGAATTAAAGGGAATTTGGATAGAGCTAAATACAATTCAGAAATTTGGATAGAACTAAATACAATTCAGGAATACAATTCTAAAGGTGAACCTTTTGTAGGAAGCAAAAGACTTTGCAGAGGAGATTCACCTACCAGCAAAACAATGACCCAAATCATACAGCCAGCTACAATTTAATGGTTTGGATCAAAGAATATTTGTGTTAAAATGGCCCAGTCCAGACCTAAGTCCTATAAAATCTCAATCAAATATATTTAAGTTTGTGGTTGATTCCTTGTAGTAGTATTTTTCAAAGTATACTGCAAACTCCTCTCACCAAAGTTTAGACTATTTTGACCAAAACAAAGAGAAAAAAACAGCTCAATTAACA
Source organism: Pseudolaguvia tuberculata (assembly GCA_026260255.1). NCBI lineage: Eukaryota > Metazoa > Chordata > Actinopteri > Siluriformes > Sisoridae > Pseudolaguvia > Pseudolaguvia tuberculata. Next base: position 9,345 of record JAOTRA010057687.1, on the reverse strand, counting down.
ATCCCTCAACTGAAGCAGAAACTTGAGTCATTTCTCACACCAGGTGTTTGTGCACGTGCATATCCTGAGCCCAGGGCAGGTGTTATCTGGTGTCCCAGAATGTGGGCATCTGTCCCACCACCCTGTAACTGCACACTTTCTGCATGCTCTTTGCAAAGACTGAGTGACAAGTCACTAAGCTGCATCTGCATTTTTTTTCTACTCAGACTGGTCTTTGGCACAATCTGGCTGCTTGTTTGCTGCCCATGTGCCAGAGAGGCCTGCCTCCTGTGCCAATCTTATGCTGGAGCTGGCTGAGAGATTCCTCTGGCTCTACCTGCCAGACTGTATATTCAGAAATTTTCCTTAATATGCAGCAAAACAGAGGCTAAGACAAATGTCTAGAGCTCTGTGAATTCCAGTTATGACTTTAAGGATGTGATGGTACAGGGATATTCAAATAGTTGTTTGTGTCCTCAACTGTTTGCTGCAATGCGTCAACCTGTAAACTGAGTAAGGTTTGTGTTTAACATTTTGCTACTAATACAATAACTTGCACTCCAATCTAAGACTAAAAGAAGTGCTGATTGTATTCCTGGCACACAGGCTCCTTTTACATAACACATACACAGCATATCTGCACTGCATGTGGATAACTAAACAAGGCATGACATGTTACTTCTGATATGCACCATTATTTTTTGTTTACAATTTTGATGTCCGTTTAGTCTTCTGCTGTTCTAAAGCAAACATCAGTGTTTAGTGTTTTTTTGCCCTCTATTTGTTTATTCATTAATCTTTCTCATCGATAAAGCTTTTCCACTTCCAGACCTGTCACAATTCTGAGAACTAGTAATTGTTGTGTGTAGAAGTTCTTACAATACTCAAATCGGCCTTTCCAGCACTATAATTATGCCATGATCAACATCATTGAAATCACAGCTGTCTGTGTGTACGTGTATGGAATCGGTTGGTTTAGTAGAATATTATTTTCTTGCCTGTAGTTTTAGCAATCCGACCAATAAATGAAGGACATCTATGAGTTCAAACTTTTCTACATTTGGCCACAGGGCTCTCCGAGCTAGCACAGGGAAAGAGTGCTGTTTGTCCAACAGTAACCTAATTAAGGCTTTGTTAGGATGTGGTGTTGGCTTTCTATGTCCAGAGAGAAAAAGAGAGACGGAGAGTCAGCTGGAAAGAAAGACGGGTGTGAACTATGGAGAAGGTGTGCTGATGAATAATTCATAACCACTTTTCCTCATTAATCATTACATTCACACAGAGTAGTGTGTGTGTGGGTGTGTGTGTGTTTGATGCACCAGGGGTCTGCATGACCTTTCCTTGCTGTCTCTAAGCAGGTGTCTTCATGTAATCTCCAAGCTTCACCACCACAGCCCTCAGGATTTATCCCAGCCCTTGCTTCATTCCTCTGTCACTCCTTTGCTTCAGCCCTCTGTCACTCCCCTGTCTCCTGCAGTGGGAGTAATGATTTTCATAACCTTTCTCTCTGGCTTATTACGGCTCCTGTCTGAATGTTTAAATGCTTATGCTAATCAGCTTTAGCCTGGTCCGGCAGTTGTTCATCTAAAAACAATTATAAATGGAAATAGTGTCTTAATCTGGTAGACAGACATGTACAAGTGAGACAACATGAAGTGACTGGAAATATTTCCATTTTTGACAATTTTCAGCTTTAACCCTCATTTAGTGGTTCACTTTTCTGTCCATTTTTGTCATCTCCTTAAGAAATCGAATTTCAATCTACGCTCGTCAGGATAGCTACTAGCAGACAATTTCAATAGTGATTGTAAATGGCATAATTGGATAATAGTTGTAGTCTGGGATCTTTAAAGCAAACAATGGATACTTATTCACATGCTCTTAGTTATTTATTTATTTTTCTTTGCAGGGGCCTTCATGTTGGGATGACGTGCTACTACCTGACAGGATTCATGGTGTATGTCAGTCAGAGGACTGCAATGGCAGAATGGCGGTGAGATAGTTTTAAAAATAAAAAATAAATAAAAAAACATGATACTTTTCTAGGGCTTGTAAGTTTTTTTTCTATCCTTTTTTCCAAGCAGGGTCTTTTTCAATTTAAATTAAGAATAAATAATTATTATAATTAAAAAAACATGTGACTTGATGATTATGTATCGCAACATTCGCCAAACACAACCATGCTGTTGGTAATTTTTTATTTTTCTCTTGAACTTCTACAGGTGCGGACGCATATATGTAGAAGACACTTTCTGCGGTAGCTTCAATCATGTTTGATGTGCATAATAAGAAGAATTTTGGCAGAATGCAATAGAGAATTTGTTGTGGTTGGACTGCTAGTTGTAAGATCAGGGTTTGATTCCCAGGAACAATAAGTTGCCACTGTGGGCCATTGAGCAAGGACCCTAACCCTCAATTGCTCAGTTGTATAAAAGAGATAAATTTAAGTGGCTCAGGATAAGGATGTCTGCCGAATTCTGTAAATGTGATGTGTGCTGTGATTAGACAGTAATTATTACAAACGCACAGGCTCCTTCATCTTGTGCTTTGCTCACATATAGAATGTTTACAGAGTCAACACATTCTCTCTGAAAACATTATTAATGTTAGCTATTGTTGCGGTTTTATTAAAAGTAGTACAGCTTAAACATGTAAACTCGAAAATGAAACTAAAACAAAACCACACATTAACTCTGATCTAAAGATTCTTTACTGAATTCGGAACTAAGAACGGAGCTTGGGAATATTTCCTCGCAAAACACGAACATCCGGACACGAACACATAACCTTCAACATACACAATAATCCGCACCATTACTAAGATGGTGCTTCCTTAAATCACGCACCATCGCCCGGCTGTTTGATTGCATCCCCAGAGGCTGATGGTGGTTACTGACATATAAGCAGTAGAGCGTGTATCGTAACACCACCCGACTGGAGCAGAGACGGGTACAGGTACATAGACAGCGCCTGAGACAGTGATGGGGATAGAGACAGCGAAAAAGACAGGAACAGAGACCGGGACAGACCAGACGCAGACGGGAAATTGAACCAGACGCAGATGAAGAATGGAACCATGCACAGACGAAAGACTGAACCAGGCACAGACAGCAAATGGAACCAGGCACAAACAAGGAAACTGAACCAGGCACAGATGAGGAACAGAACCAGACACAGACAGGAAATGGAACCGGATCAGAGACTAAACTGAGCGGAAACAGATACAGACAGAAGTGGACAATGAAACAGACAGACAGACATGCAGGCATGGAAACTGAGATAGACAGACAGGCAATCATGGAAATAGAGGCAGACAGGCAGGGAGACATATAAACGGAGAACGATGCAGACAGGCAGCAGATACAGAATGGAAACAGATGCATGGAACAGAGAAAGGAAAGGACTGAGAACGGTCCAGGAGCAAACAGAGGCAGAGAAGCAGACACTTAAACAAGAACAAAACAGGGCAAATCTAAACAAAGCACTAATCTGAAACAACAGAACTGAACTAAATGAACAGAACCATTCAAAAAGATCTAAACTGATCTAAACATGTGAAAGAAGAAACTAAATAGAGAGCTGTAAACATTGACAAAACGCATAAGATCAAAACAACCACTATTAACTCGTAACTAAATGGAAGACAGTATATACACAAGACAAATGCTAAAACAGGAAAACCTTGTTAGAAATAGCTCATATGAAAAGCTAAAACCCTCCCAAATTGTTTAATGCACTGAAATAAATTAATTTCACTGAAAAATGTGGCAAAACAAAAGTTTTGTCTCCTATACAGAAATTGAACAAATTTTCTGCAAATACAAAAATATGTCAGAAAATTAAGTAGTGGTGCTGTGAGATCCAAATTTAATATCTTGTATGACTTCCATGAGCTTGAAGGACTGCATCCATATGGTTTGTCAAAGATTCATACAATTTTCTTTGCTAGTCATCAGGACTAGCAAAGAAAGCAGTCTCCCAGAGTTCATCAATATTCTTTGGTTTTTGGTTTGGTCTTTTATGGTTCCTCTTTCATCCTAGCCCGCATATGCGCATATGTTTATGTCTGATGACTAGGCTACCTAATCCTGGAGCATCTTGATCATCTTCGGCTTGAGGAACATTGATGTGGAGATGGAAGTTTGTGATGGAGCACCATCCTGCTGCAGAATTTGGTCTCTTTTATGGCGTAGTGGATAGCACTGTCGCCTCACTGCAAGAAGGTCCCGGGTTCAATTCCTGGGCCAGGAGTTTGCATATTCTCCTCACACTTGTGTGGGTTTCCTCCCGCTGTCCAAAACCATGCAGATTAGGTCAGCTGATGATTCAAATTTTCACTCCATAGGAGTGAATTTGTGTGTGAATGGTTTTGTCTATGTGTTGCCCTGAGGTGAACTGGTGACCTGTCCAGGGTGTACCCCTGCCTCTTGTCCTGTGCGCTGGGATAAGCGCCTACAGACGCCTGTGACCCTGAATTAGGGAATAAGCGGCAGAATCTTGGGCATGTTTGAAGGTATCTAGTGACAGTTGATTTAAGGTCTAGTGTTCTGCTGTTCCTTTTATACACACCTGACCTAATTGATCCATAATTAGTTACAGGTGAAGGCGACAACACTTATGTCCTTGCATTTTCTTAATGGGCTTTACCAAGCTGTGAATATTAAAATACTTTTTGACAGTTTCGTTTTCCACTGAAACATCATTACAAAAGCTGTTGGGATTAAAATGAGCCATTTCTTGTAAAAAAAAAACAAAAAACATTTTGATTCGAAATATATTTTATATTAGAAATTATATTGCATGGGAATGCAGTCCAGAGCCCCTACAGGCAGTTTTATGTATTTTGACTCCTGCTTTGGTGGGACAGGAACAGGAAAGTTCAACTCTGGCTCAGCAGGATGGCTGGACAGAAACACAAGATGACTGCTTGGGCTTAACTGGAACAAAAGGAGACTCCTCGGACTGAGCAGGGACAGAAGGAGACTCCTCAGACTGAGCAGGGACAGAAGGAGACTCCTCAGACTGAGCAAGGACAGAAGGAGACTCCTCAGACTGAGCAGGGACAGAAGGAGACTCCTCAGACTGAGCAGGGACAGAAGGAGACTCCTCAGACTGAGCAGGGACAGAAGGAGACTCC
>JAOTRA010057679.1:0-16883 GCA_026260255.1 Pseudolaguvia tuberculata | reverse complement strand
ATCCCGGCCGGGATTCGAACCTGGGACCTTCTTGTTGTGAGGCACCTGTGCTATCCACTGCGCCACCGCGCCGCCTAGGCTTATTCAGAAGTAAATAATTGCGGATCCTATTCAAGGTCAACTTTCATACTTGGATGGTTTTGTCAAAGTAATGCAAACCTAATCTAAACAATGAATTGAAAAACAAGTCATTTATCCAGGGCTGTAATTTCAGGTATTTACTTTCCTCTTTTCATTTCCTTCATTGACCTCCATCACCTGTTTGTCACATTTTTTTCCTACTGAATCTTTAGAGATGAGTCAGCTGCTCTAAATTGTAGGTTTTGCCTCTAAAGATACTCTAGGTACTATGTTGTTTTTCTAACACGTTTTAAACAAATTTTCTAAGACTTTTTTTCGAACATATTTTAACTAATATTGTCATTTTATATAATTAAATTTTAACCACTGACTTTATTCTTTCTGGCTATTACTAATATGTATAATCCAAATATCATATTATGTACTTAGAATATTAGGAAATACTGGATACTTCCAAAATTTTACTGAGCAAGAAATGAAATCGCATTTTAAGATAAAAAATATCTTACAGCCTTTAGTAAGCATAAGTGCATATTTCCTTAATTCAGATAAACATGAATGATGATAATCAATTACTTTTTTGAGTATGGAACCATCAAGTTCTCCCACTTAAAAAGATGAGAGAGGTATGTAATTTTTATTATAAGAATACCTCAACTATAAGAGACAAAAGGAGAAAAAAACATCCAGAAAAACACCATTCCTATATTACCCAGATAGTGTTTTTGGGATCATTGTCATACTGAAAGACCCAGCCATGTTTCATCTTCAATGCCCTTGCTTATGGAAGGAGATTTTCACTCAAAAAATGGAGATACATAGCCCCATTCTTTCTTTATTTTACATCAAATCAGTTGTCCTGGTCTCTTTGCAGAAAAACAGCTCCAAAGCATGATGTTCCTCTCCCATGCTTCATAGCGGGTATGGTGTTCCATGGATGCAGATCTCTTTCCTCCAAACACGACTAGTAGAGTTTTTAGCAAAAAGTTCTATTTTGGTTTTATCTGACCATATGACATTCTTCCAATCCTCTTCTGGATCATCAAAATGCTACATAGTAAACTTCAGATGGGCCTGGACATGTACTGGCTTAATCAGGGGGACCCATTTAGCACTGCAGGATTTGAGTCCCTGGCGGCGTAGTGTGTTAATGATGATGGCTTTTGTTTCTTTGCTCCCAGTTCTCTGCAGGTCATTCACTAGGCACCCACTTGTGGTTCTGGGATTTTTGCTCACCGTTCTAGTGATCATTTTGACCTTGTGGGGTGAGAACCCCAGATCAAGGGAGATTATCAGTGGTCTTGTATGACTGCAATTTTCTAATAATTGCTCCCAAAAAGTTGCTTAACTCTGGGATGGACTGGCGACCTGTCTAGGGCGTACCCTCTGCCTCTCGCCCTATGTGTGCTGGGATAGGCGCAGCAGACCCCCTTGACCCTGGATTCGGGAATAAGCGGGTAAGAAGATGAATGAATGAAAGTTGCTTAACTATTGCAGATTCATTCTTTACTGCCTGTTGCAGGTCTACAATTTTGTTTCTGGTGTTCTTTGACAACTCTCTAGTTTTGGCAATAGTAGAGTTTAAAGTGTGACTGTTTGAGGTTGTGGACAGGTGTCTTTTATACTGATTTTGAGTTCAAACAAGTATCGTTAATACAGGTAACAAGTGGAGGACAGAGGAACCTTTTACATAAAAAAGTTACAAGCTGTGAGAGCCAGAAACTTTGCTGGTTTGTAGGTGAACAAAGACTTATTTTCAACCATAATTTGCAAATAAATTCTGTGGTTTCCTGGATTTTTATCATTTTGTCTCTCATAGTTAAGGCATACGTATGATGAAACTTACCTACAATTACTTGCACATTTGGTGACTGACTAAATGGCTGACTGTACAGTAGACCTTTGGTTCACTTTAGGCTAGTTTGACTGAAATGAGTTTTGGTTCTTTGATAACCATGGTATCTCTGGAAGCTTTCAAAAGAGTCATTACAGCACAGATGGCGTCAAAAAGAAATTTGGTTAAGACTAAGAACAGCTTTCTGAGCATAGAGCTGAGCAGAGTGCTCATGCTGACCCCTGTCCACACGTCTGTGACACTGAAATACTCTAAATACTGATAATGCTTTCAATAGGTTTGTATTTATAGCATTTGGCACACAACCTTATCCAGATGCATTTTCTCCCTTATACTACTGAGCAATTAGGGGTTAAGCAGTCCAACAACTTAAACACTGTGCTTCCACATCCCAAAAAGCCTAATGCAATAATTGTTAAAAGAATCATGAAAATAGCATTAAAATGCTGATTGAACTCATTCATTCATTCATCGATTTATTATTTCATTCTACTTCTAACATGCACAATCCCTAATTCACAGGGACTCACGTCACAGAGGTTTGATGTTTGATATACCAACACACATTGGGCGAAAGTACAGATACAGCTAGCAGGCCACACATAGACTAAAGACTTAAGAAAAAACACGTCCATAAAACAGAAGGATTACTTTCTAAAAATAGAATGAGAGAGATATACTGTATACAGAGTGAACGATTATACTTTATCTATTAAGTAGATTATTTTTGTTAAGAATTAAATAGAAAAATTTGACGCAGTGTCCAGTTCTTAACAACTGTGTGTTGTGTGTTTAAATGTAATTGTATCATTATAGTTGTAATCACTGTCTTGTATCAACTGAGAAAAATCTTTTGATGGCCTGCTGTTTATAAACTGTTGTCAACCTTGTACATTATTGCAAGGAGAGAGAGGGAGAGAGAGAGCTGGCATATTTATATAACCAGGAGTTGATTAAATGTGAATACTTGGAAGTGTTGGGTGTGAGTGTAGACATCTATGTGGGTTTGTGCAGTTGTGGCAGCTAGTTGGAGGCCATCTTGTTTGGGTTTTTAAATGAATCAAGAGGCTTGACGATCGATCGGTACTGCCAAAGATGCACAGCATGTAACTGATGCCCATTTAATTAATCCCTATTGCTGAAACAGTCAGAATACACACGCACGCGCACACACGCATGCACGCAAACGCTTGTTTTACCTTTGTTTCCTTTTTTTGAACAAGGTACTTTGATTTTTTAAATTTTGATAATCTTAGCACACAGATGGAACATTGTGAGTGGTTTTGTTTGGGGTGGAGATGGGTGGGGGGAGGCAAGCCACATTGTAACCACAGAATCAAAACTAGCACAGTTTTCTTTACCTATACATTTCCTGGCACACTAGCTTGAGAGGGTAGTGACTATGGATAACTTTGAATACCATTAAATATTTTGTTACCTGTGGTAATTAAAAAAAATAAAAATGTGCAGAAGGTAATGTTGTTGCCTTACAGCTTCAGATTAGGATTTGATACTGAGTTCTTATTATTATTCTTATTCAGTGTCTAATAAGTCTGTGGGCTGGTTACACTAAACGTACACTACACCAAACGTACAGTACGCTAAACTTACAATACGTTAAATGTAAACTACAATAAACGTACACTACAATAAACGTACACTACGTTAAACGTACACTTTGCTAAACGTACACTACGCTAAACGTACACTACACTGAACACACACTACGTTAAACGCACACTACACTGAACGTACACTACGTTAAACATACACTATGCTAAACATACACTACATTAAAAATACACTACACCAAACGTACACTACACTGAATGCACTTTACGTTAAAAGCACACTACACTGAACATACATTAAGCTAAATGTACACTGCACTAAACATACACTGCGCTAAACGTACACTGCACTAAAAGTACACTGTGCTAAACATACACTACGTTAAACGTACTTTGCACGAAACTACGCTAAACGTAGGTGTGAAAGAATTTGCAAAGGTGAATAAGTATTCCAGCTCTATCAACAGTGACCCTGGGTCAAGTTCTGAATCCCTTGTGACCTTGACAAGATTACATATATACAAAAGATTAATGATGGGGCAGCATAGTGGGTTAGTGGTTATCATTATGTGTTGCCTCACAGTAAGAAGATCCCTGTTTTGTATCTCCTGCAGTGTTCTATCTGTGTGACTTTTGATTATTCTTCCTGTTTGCATCGGTTCCCTCCTTCAGTCTAAAAACATTTATGGCTCATATGACTGAGATTGGATGGGTGGTTGTATACATATGGTCCTGTAAAGGACTGGCCACCTGTCCAGGGTAACCCCTGGCTTTTGAAAAATAACAGCTGGGTAAGACTCAAGCAGATCATGACCCTGATTAGGATTAAGCGTGTGGATGGGTTGATGGTTAGTTGGTTGGATGGATGGGTGTATAATTATGATGGTTTTAAATGTTTTGGACACATATTTTTAATATTTATATAATACATAAATATTCATTCATTCATCTTCTTACCCGCTTATTCTCTAATTCGGGGTCACAGGGGTCTGCCGGAACCTATCCCAACGCACATAGGACGAGAGGTGGCGGTACACCCTGGACGAGTCACCAGTCCATCTCAGAGCCCCACATAGACAAAACCATTCACACATGCATTCACCCCTATGGTCAATTTAGAATCCCCAATCAACCTAATCTGCATGTTTTTGGACTGTGAGTACCTGGAGGAAACCCACACAAGCGCAGGGAGAACATGCAAACTCCGCACAGAAAGATCCTGCCTGGGGTTCAAACCCTGTGTTGTGAGGCAACCGTGCTAACCACTACACCACCATGCTGCCCTCATCAATAATCATCATGTGTTATTTGATGAGAACAAAGTAGTGTGGATGGACAGACTATTAATAGAGCAAAATATTAAATAACAACAAAAAGCTAAAGCAAAGCAAACCTGTTGGAAGACAACACGAAAAATGTTTTCATTTCATTCACATAATAATGGGAATATCATGAAGTGGTGGCTTAGTGGTTACGGTGAAATCAGAAAGACCGGGGTTCGATTTACATTGCTGCAAATGTAAATGGAATATTATTTTACCTTAAATAGTATCTTTCACCTTTAAGTTGCTTATTTATTTTAACACCATACCAGCACCCAAGTTATGTTCATGACGTCTTCACACCAGTATTTCTCTTATGTTAACCTAACATACTGTACATGGACCTGGAGTAAACCCACATAAACACAGGGAAAACATACAAACTCCACACAGAAAGACCCCTCGTCTGGGAATTGAGCCTTCTAATTTGGAGGCTACAGTGTTAACCACTAAGCCACTGTGCCGCCCCTTCACCCTTAAACATATTTTAACACTCACCCTTAAAAATATTAAAGCCACGCACATGTTATAATCTAATGAAGCAATAAACAATTGCATAGCCTATTATTAAATTCAGAACTTGTGGAAATGTGACTGAGTTACTTCATGTCCTCATGCTGCCATGTGTCCATACTTGATCAGCATTATTGGCATTTGGATAGACACTTTAATCGACCGTTCTTTTTCTGTTTTTACCCCTATGCTTATAGCTTGTTGTCTCACAGACCAAAATTTTGATTCCTGCTCTATTTGCCATCCCCTTTATCTGTTCATTTTTGGAGGCAGCTAGCACTAAATATCTGCTATGCACTGCTGAGAGACAATCATGTTGCTGTGCATCAGTGTAATTCAGGGCCATACAGAGAAAGGTGAATAGCTTGTGTCATCTTTATTACTGAAAACAAGCAATTGGGGGATGAAATTATAAGATGCAGATCTGACATATGGTGGTGACATAGTACCAACTGAGATATTTATGAATATTTAATTACGCAGTAGGGCATGAACGGGTGTGTAATATTACAAATCACTATGATTTGTTTGCAGTCCCTAGCTGGAGGCAAGTATTTTATTAGATACTCTAGTGTTCATTATATTTCTAAAATAGATTAGCTAAGTATAAAAAGCTACACTGAGTAACAGTAGCTAACAGCAGATTAGTCCAATACATGCAAATCTTTCTTGGAAATCTTTATTTAGATGGATGTTATTCATAAATGTTGCTTACCAATCAGAATAGTCAGAAATGTATAAAACATGACAGTTATTAAAAGATCATTACGATGACCAGGAGAGGACATTTTTGTACACTTAATTTTGTCCAAAACATAATTACTGATGGAAACGTGATATGTAATAACAAGAGTATTAATCATAAGAACGTGATATGTCATGGCCATGCAATGTATAGTCATGGACTTGTTGAGAGAACGGCATCCTCTTATCACTTGACCATAACCGTATGTATGTTAACCACGGTAATTGTGATGAATTGTATAGACAAGGATGCCGTTACAATGTAAGTGTCTTTCTTTATCACCTACAATCTACAGAGTCAAATTTACTTGTTCCCATGTCAGAAAGTTATTTGAGCGCTGGGTCAACTTATTACTTTCTCATGCAGATCAAAAAGGGGTAAAGGACTTGGTGCTTTAAAAAAAAATCTGATTACCACAAAACTCCACTTTCAAAAGTATTTTAAACTACATCAAATATTATACATTCTTTTTTTTTTTTTAGAGTTTAACATCCTATTTTTTATCCATTTTGACTAGTTTTATTCGCAATTTCTCTGAATAAGATGCCTGAGTTTACTTTCTTAAATAAATGTTCTATTACTCAACGGCATATAAACTGTGCAGAGGTAAAAATAAGTAACTATTAAAAAGAGAAAGGGATTACATTTTGTCACATACAGGATTATACACAGTACAACATATAGCAAAATATTTTTCTCCACATATCACCATCTTAGTAAGTCAAAGCGCAGGGTCAGCTATTGTACAATGCCCCTGGAGCAGGACGGGATAAGGGTCTTGCTCAAGGACCCAACAGTGGCGGACTTGAGCCCAGGTCTTCCTGGTCTACCTATCAACAACTTCGCACTTAAACCATTGAGCCACCACTGACCCTATCATAACTATTGTGAAAGTATAAATAAGGGACCTCAAGTATCACTTCTGATCACAAATGTAAAAAAAATGCAATAAATTGATTGTGCTTGATTAACAGTTGCTTATTTATTTAATCTGTCAAACATTTCATCTTTAATTTTTGCTGGGAAAATGCAGATAAAAAATGAAGACTTTTTTAAATGCTACACACGGACAGCAGTGCAGTAAGCTGACCATGTGCCAAAATGGAAATGGAATGTACACATCTTCCATCTAAAAGTGACGGGTCATAAAGGAGAGTGTTGCGCTACTGCAGCTGTCAACTTGCATCAGGAGCAGCAGCATGTATATTTGATACACGTCTGCATCCTGACACAGTATGAGAAACGTTATTGAAATAAACAAAGAACATTTGTAGTTTTTTCATTTTCTATTAAGCTATTTACAAACACAGTCAAAGTCACAGAAATTTCACCTTCTCGCAATGTTTGTGAGACTTCTTGGCCAAGCGAGGGAGCGGAAGGGAGGACAAGCATGGCTGGAAGTAGAGTGAAAATAAATGGAGCTTTTTATTAATATGCCAAATTGCTACCCCTATGAGCATGGAGGTACAGGATGTTTTTCATTGGTGAGATAAGATGTAGTCACTGTAGAGATACCCATGTAATGTGCCCTGTTTAGTGCAGAGAAATGCTTGCCCATGTTACCCTGCCATATAGCCATGTGCATCTTTACTTTTGAGAACAATGAAAAACAAACGCAGTCTGTTCAGTACTCTGTCTGTGGTAGCGTTTTGATAGACGTGTTTTGAGGCAGAGACATTACCTCTGTTGTCCCAGCTGTGTAATGTGATGTATAACATCACATTATTGACTGGTTAGATATCTGCCTGTAATCCACATTGAGTGTCTCTACACTAAAAATGAGCGAATTTGGATTAATCTCGGCTCAATATCTATGACACTGGATTTACAAAGCTTTCTCTATATTTACTTGCATCAGTTCAGTCCTTAGTTATCTTGTTTTTAACAACAACATATAAAAAAATTAAATAAAATGAGTTCCGTTCTAAGGAGTTTGTCTATTAGTTTTTAGGAGTAACTAGCTGACTTTCAGGGCAGGGTAATCAGTGTTCCTTACATTTCTTTGTTTTGATTGTTCTTTATGTAATCCTGCCCTCTGCTGATTATCCCGTTAGACACCAGAGGGCATGAACACACCTAAACCAGTTAAAGCCCCAGTACCGCTTAGCGAACTCTAAGACATTTGCTTTTATGATTGTGCGTGAGAAAAGGTTTTTTTCTGTGCATGCCTCCCATCAGGCAAAATAAACGTGTGTCCTCGTTCAGTCTTGCTTACCACTGTTCCAGATATTTCTGGCTTGTAGCCATTGCCTGACTTGTGAACATCGACACACATCTTTGAATGGTGTGTTCCTTTGTCTTTCCCATGTTGAAGAGTTTATAAGAGAAATGGCCTCTGTGGCATGTCATATTTATACCCCAGGAAAACAGGAAGTGATGAATTACTAATCAAATGTTCCTAGATACTCTGATCAACTTTGTAAACGACTATAGAAATGACAGAAATGCTTCAATTACATTTATTTCCTAGGAATTGTTAGGAGTTCCAGTAATTATGGAAATGGTGATTGAAAAAAAATTTACTATTTCTTAGTCCGTCATTCTTCTTCCCCTTATAATTCACTTGAGTTGAAAGTTAAATTTTTCTACAATTTTCAGTGTGAAAAGTATTTCTTTTGCAATTAAAATTCAATTCATTTTACGGCTTTACAAATCTTAACCAAGGGTACCAATGATTATGGACGGCACTATATATATATATATATATATGTATGTATATGTATGTATATATATATACGTATGTATGTATATATATATACACACACACACACCAGTCTTTCTGGTATTAGTCCAACCACTAGGCTACCACTTCCACTAATGCTATGTACTATAGTATGGTTATGTACTAATGAGAAATCTGCATCTGTCACTAGCAAATCTATAAAACTGCAAAACTGCTAAAAATGTGCTACATTTTATAATAGCCAAGTCACTTTTCTGTATTTTACAATATAATAGTGATCCCAAGCAATTTATAAAGCTTTAGTTTAGCTTCAGTTTTGCCTGGGCAGCTTTAATGCCCGTCTCTGTCATATTCAATACCACTGTCATGATGTATTGCTGCTTTATACTCTGATCTTCAGACTGCTTTATTGTTGGGTTAACCGCATACTCCCCTGAGTTGCACCAAAATATTAGGGAATAAGTCAGTGTATGACTTTAGGAAGCCATATTAAGATTCCCAGGATCTGTATTTTATTGCACTGTTGAATACTAGAAACTAAACGCTTCCACATTTAACCCCACAAACTTCCCATCCAGGGTGTACCCCTGTCTCTCGAGCTAGGTGAGCTGGGATAGGCACCTGCGACCCTGAATTAGGGAACAAGTCGGTAAGAAGATGAATGAACGAATGAACGAATGAATGAATGAATGAATGAATGAATGAATAAAAACTTTTTTCATACATTCACAGCAAAAGAAAAATAGATAAAGCAGAGAGAAAGAGGGAAAGGACTCTTAGGTAGCACTGAACTCTTGGACTTGAGTGGGTGTTGGAATTTTAAATGATGTCTGCAACATTGTCTTAATTGCTGGATTTGAAAAGGTTGGTCTGTCTGAGTAATTAATGATATAAAGATTGTGGACCGATAGGGCGGATGTCACAAAACCAAGCTGAAGGCAGACACAAGTGCAAGGGAGTTTAATAACACAAGGAAAACAAACAAGGGAAAAGGGATAAAATTTTTGTCATATACAGGATTATACACACAATATAGTAAAACATTTTTCTTTGCATATCCTATCTTAGTAAGATGGGGGTCTGAACACAGGGTCAGCTATTGTACACCGACCCTGGAGCAGAAAGAGTTAAGGGCCCAGAGCTCAAGAATCAAGAACAGTGGCAGACTTGAGCCCAGGTCTTCCTTGGCGGTGGTGGGGTTTGAACCCAGCTCTTTCTGGTCTCCCGATCAACAGCTTGGCACTTTAACCATTGAGCCACTGTCCCTAACAAGCACAATATACAAGCAACCAGAAGCAGGAAAAAAACAACTAGCTTAAAAGACAGAGACAAACTAAATATTGACAGAAAAAGAGCAAACGTACTGGAAGAAATGCTAAAGTACACCATGTCTTCACCTTTATTTTGTTGTCCAAAGAGAAAGTTGAGAATAAAGAGGTTTTGCCGTGCAGAGAACTGAACCCACAATCTTTCAGTCAGCAGTCTACCACTTTAAACTCTAAGCTGTCACTTCTCCCACACCAAAACAACAAAGCTGAACAAAGTGCCACATAACATTTCAAAGGTATTTTCCAAAAGCGTAGTAATAAATTCTAGGGTCAACTGGGCAACAATACAAGAAATAAAAAGGTCTGCAAACTGCAGTACAGAGTATACTTTAAACAACAAGACACCCTTATCCAGAGCAATCTCTTATTCAGCTGAACAATAAATGCCTTGTTTAACTTGATGGTTTTGGCAATTGAATCTCAATCTTACAATTAACAGTTCAACACATTATATTAAATATACAGTGAAACCTCGCTATTCGTACACAATTGGTTCCAGGAAGCAGATCAAATGGCGGTTTGTACAAATGGCGAATAATTTTTTATTATTATTTAAAAAAATGTATTGTAAATTGGAATAATCCTTTCCAGAATCACAGATAATTTGCTTATTTAAACCTATGAAAAAGAATAAATATACAGTACTGTACATGAAATACATAAATTAAAATTATATTAAAAAATTCGCTAAAGTCATCATGCAATCGCTTTGCTTTTTCACAAATTATTGTTTCAGAAATGCTGTCACCAACAAGATGTTTTTTTTAGCCTCTTTTATTATATCTTTATTTTTCAGTATAGACGATATGTTGATTTTGCTATGCCACACTGAGTTGCTAGTTCAGCGACACAAGCTCCACTTTCAAACTTCGTAAGGAGTTCTTTTTTCAATTCATTTGTCGTTCTCACTGCTTTCTTTTGAGACTTTCTTTAATCATGAATCTATTTTCGACCCATGGCTGCACTATTTTTAATAAAAAATAACAATAATAAAATAGCGAATAAAATAGGGGGGCTGGCAAGCGTACGAATGACGAGTTGGACGAATAACAAATAGAGAGGCGGACTATTGGCAAAGTTCCACTGTATATGAAAGGCATTAAACTCTAATTGCTCATTTTTATAAAATAAATAAGTGTAAGTCACTCAGGATAAGCCGTCTGCCAAAAGTTGGAAATGTAATATAATGTATAAATATAGGTTTGTAAGAAATCTGATTTGTTTGCTGGGGTTACATGTTAACAGTTAAATACTTTTTAATGGAAATTGCGTAAAGTAATTGGTCACACTTACTAACAGATATTCTGGAGTTTACATTTAACTGAAATTGCTTCACTGAGGTAATAAATAATGATACCTAAAAGTGGATGTTTTATTGTCTACACAAAGTCTGTAAAGTAGCTAAACCTTTTCACTGGCAAGAAATAATCTCTCCTTTCAATTTTTTGTCCCTTTTCATGCAGATCAGGAAGTGATACTCTTTTGTTTTAAGAACCTCTTAATCTCTTTTCAGTGCTTTAGTCAATCACAGTCAGTGAATCAGCTATTAAGTTTTAATTGCACCCTGACTGTTTTACGCAACACTCCTCAACAGAAACCTATAACTAATATAATTACCTGGGGTAAGATGGACATTAATGAATATCTCTGAAATTAAACAAGTTTCAAAAATCTTAATAGATCTCCACGAATCGTTCCTCTCTCTCAGCTAATATTTGCGGACAGCATTCCCTTTCTGCCTTTCAGGTAATTAGTTCTTTAATGGATGTCTGGGTGATAAATAGAAAATTCTAATTAAGCAGATTGTCCATTATGTGTTTTATCCATAGACGCTGGGCTCATCATGTCTGATTTATCCAGGATCCAGGGCTCAGTTCAACCAGGAAAGTGGGCACAAGCTGCTAAATCTCCACATTAATATCATTGATGAGGTCAAGGGGCAATTTAGCAGGGTTCTATCTCCGGAGCCACAGCATAATCAGTTGCTCTGTTGGTCTAATCTTGATTTTTTTTTAATCACTAATAAATGAAACTGCAGGAGTTAGCAATTTGGTTAAGATAAATACTACTTTTACAGAAAACACAGAAATCAGTATAGCCCAGTGCTTTACATATACCTTAGCTGAGGAGATCACTGTAATGGTAGAAAAAGCCAAAAGTCATTGTCTGAACAGATTCTTTGTATGATTATTACATTTCCTTTATTAAATAAATACAGTAGCAAAATATTAAATCACGTACAGTTTGTTTGTAGTGCAATATTTAGTTATCCTCCAATTTTATGTAGTGCTTTATTGAGAACTGTTCCCTAAAGCTTAGATACTCACAGAACTCTTTACTGTGGGCCTTGTTGTTTATAAAACTTCATTATGTCCCCATTGAGGTTTTTCAACCCACAAATTTCTGCTCTCAAGCAGTTTGTTGTTCAGAATCAGTTACACTTTTTGCACACACTGTTGTTGTGCATTGCAGAAAGACACCTCCAGCCTTTTGGGTGCCAGGTTTAAGATCTTATGAGGATTAGTGAGCTTCTGTTGTTAATTTCATTTGGAGTTTCCTTGGGGTATAAAGGAGAACACCGGCTGAAATAGTTCCACAATTATTTCTAATGGTCTGTGAAATGAAGTAATACAAAATGGAGTTTGGGTGAGGAGGTTAGGAGAAGGATCTACCATCGTCTTATCTAAATTCCTGTCTTTGGCTTAGTCATCGCAGTTATTATATAGGAATTTCTTTATACTATATACAGCAAAGGTTATGCAGAACCAAATTCTCTGTAACCAATGGTGCAATTTCACAGTCATTTATTTTACGATTTTGTAAAGGGACACTGCTGCGCTTGTACGGCAAAAAGATTGTGGACACCTGACCAACATATCCCATTATGGGATACAAAGTGTCAGAGGGTCTGTGTAGAAAGTTGTACAGTTTCACCAGTGTTTTCCGTTAGCTAGCAAAGAAAATAAACTTTGTATGAAAGAAATGAATTGTTTTACTGTCAACAAAAAACTTGAATGTTTCAGTTTGCAAAGTATTGTGAATATTTTTAAATAGAGTGCGGGAGAATACATTCTTCTCACAATTTATTACCTAGTTTGTGCTGGGCTCCGTATATAAATGGCTCATTTGAGACACTGAATGATTTAATAAACATTACTTTAATAAACATGATTTAATGACATTATTTACAGCTGCCGGCTGACATGGAGACCAAGCAGCTGAAACTCTATGCAAAATGTTAGGGGTTTTTTTATTTGAAAAAGTAAGAAAATACTTTTGATAACTTTTGTTAGTTTGATGGTTGTAGAGTTTAAACCCCCTAAAACAGTCTTAAAGTGCAGCTGGTGTTCTGTAGTATTTAAAATTTTTTTTTACTTAATGTTCCAGTATGATACATTAAGAAATGTAATCATATATCATATTTGTCATATATTGTATTTAAATAAGGACAAATTCCCAAAGTCATGTATTATTTATGGAATTGGCAGAAGTTCTTATTCAGAGCAACTTGCATTGATCTCGCTTTTTTTATACTGACCAATTGAGGCTTAAGAGCCTCACCCAGGGGCTTAGCAGTGGCAATTTTTCCACTTCCCTATACTTCTGCAATGGAGAGCCTTTCCAAAAAAGAGGGAATTATGGTAACAGAAAATAAAGATTATAAACGGAATGTCATGTTCCAAACTCACTGTTCCAAACTCACTGTAGTGTTTGGGCAAAATGTCCCTGAACTGTATAGTGCACCATTTATACTTCTAAGTGTATAAATGCCAACAGTGACATGCGTAACACCAGAGGCACACACTGCTTGATTTTGACTCATGACACCACCATTTTTTCCTGTCACCATAGGTGTTATGTCTACCCCAAACTTTTGTTCATTTCTAGCTACAGGTTTCTAATATTATCAAACATTATATTTGTGTGCAAGTGTGTAAATGAGACTTGTGCTCTCATTTCACACGGTGTAGGTGCTAATTTGTCACGGCAGCTTGCAAGGCACTTAGGGCCTGGAGTGTCATCTGCCTTTACAGCAAATGCTGCTGAAGCGTTTGAGAGATAAGGAGTGTCAAGCAGCAGCTCATGTACATGCCTAAAGACCATGACTTGTGCTGAACTAATCTAAGTAATGCGCAAGACTTTTTGTGACACTACAGTTTAAATCAAGAATTAGATGTTGAGTTGAGAAAAACCTTTTTTTTTTTTATTTGAAAGTTCCTGAATTACCTGTTGTTTTCAGAATTGACAATCATATGGAAAGCGATTGACTGGATCTTGAATAACAGGGTTAGATGTCCAGCACAATTAATTTTCCATTGTTAGGCCACTGAGCCACCTAATGCTAAATTGCTCAGTTGTATAAAGGCAATGAATGTAAATCTCTAAATAAGGGTGTCTGCCAAATTAGTTACAGGAAGTCTGATTTCGCTTTAATGAACGATGCAGAGTTACGTTATCAAGTCTATCATTCTGGACCATAATGAAAAGTCTCAAGACAACTAAATTATTTACACAAACCTCATCAGTTAAAACATTTCCATGGTCTTAACTGTTTCTATACAATCAGTCTTGCAACTTAAGCACCCAAACACAGGTTCAGGTAGTAATATAAAATAAATAAATTCATCAGATCCACTTAGTATGTATAATCTATTACAATATATATATATATATATATATATATATATATATATATATATATATATATATATATATATTAGAGAAAAACTGTACACAGAACCAAATCACAAAACCATTTTCTGAAAACTTGACTTATCACAATCTTGCATTTACATTTATAGCATTTAGCAGACATGCTTGTCCAGCAACATACTAAAAGTGCTTAAAGTCACATTATCAAACAGCTTCGAATTGCATATTATTTCAATTCTTTTAATCAAGCATTTATTTCCAGAAAAAGACCAAAATTATCCTTTAATGAAATAAGAATCTTACATTAGGAAATATATGTACATATATACAATCTATATTTATAAGTGTTTGATCCCTTTTTTAGCTGAAATTAAGATAGGAGAAGCAATAACACAGTTAACCGCCATCTCTTATTCATTGACATTTGACTCAAATTGACAATTGAAAATGCAATCTGTCTGCTTACAATCAATCTGGAAATATCGGACTCCATGTGATTTTTTCCTGTTTACATAATCGTTGTCATATCCCATCTGTGTCACAGTAAAGAAAATCAAAATCAGAATTTGATCATTTGATATATGCATTGTAAATGCGGCCTTAATAACAGTGTGAAAAATTAGTGAGATCTACATGAAAGATATTTTCGAGCATTCTGATATTTCAAGTGTTAGAAACAGTTAGAAAGTTTTGGCTATTGCATCATCCAGTGAAACTTGATTTTATGAGGTTTGCTAAAGTGTGAGAGCTGTGAGAAGAATTCTTGAGTGTGTGGGACTGATTAGCTATCAACGAGAACAGCTTGGTTTGGATCGATTATAAATTATTTACAAATAAAAAAATACCACTTAATCTAGTCTGAGAAAGTAAAAAGTACTGAAATGTAAACTTAAGCAAACTTTATAAATTATTCATCAGCTCTTTCTATATAATAGAACAAATGTTTCTTTGAACAAAATTGTGACATTTAGTTTTTGTTAAGTTTGCTTATGCGTCTGCTTTATATAGACGCCATGAAAAAGCTTGCAAGATAATTTTGACTAGATATCTGGATCATAAATTAATGTTTATGTTTTAATTTATGTATTTGGACATGTTTCTTCTTTATTTGTAGAATTTCGGGGAAAAAAATCCAGCATTCAAGCATTGATATATCAAGTATTCCTAAATTAGTTTCACTCTCAGTGGAACGTCTGTAAATACCTTTATACTAGATTCTGAATAATGGCTTTCCAGTTGTTGTTTTTTTCATTCAACCACTATAATAGCATCAGTCTGGTTCAGTCTGTCACAACCATCACACTTTACTTGACAAAATCATGCCCACCATCGTACAAAAGTGGAATCGAATAAGCGGGCTGGAATTTTAGCTGAAATAGCTCAGTGTGCTTTCTAAGTTAGGTTGTATTTTTTGGCTCACAAAAATATTTGCACATTTATTTATTTAGTCATTTTATTGCACTGATTTTAATCTACTGCTAATTTTTACACTGGGTGTTATATTTGCACATTTATTTATTTAAACATTTTATTCCACTGATTTTATTATACTGCTAATTTTTACACTGGATGTTTTTCTTTAACAGAAAATCAACTTGGTCAACTTCTTCAGAAATTCACAAACCTCTTTTTTTAAAATTCTGACTTAAGAGTTGTGTCAGAATTTTAAAAGGGTGTGTTTTTTTCCTTGTTTTATGGACTATACAGTGTGATCTGACATGCAGACATTGTGATATGAATCCTCAAGGTTTGCCTTGTTTCCTTCTGAAGGATTAGGTGCCACTTACTCAGGCTAAGTCAAGGTGCAGAGTACAGATAAGGGGCCATTATTCATACGGGCCTATTATCTGAACCTAACACATCACAAAGCATTCACATCACGATCAGAACACAATCACATGGGTCCACTTGGCTTCTGCAGCAGTATATAAAAAGCTTTATCAACATAATCCTTACAAATATAAATACACTTCTAATAGATGTGCAGAAAATAAAGAGTAGTATAATACTTGTGGACCAAACCCAGCCATTAGGGTTGCACAAGCCAGTGCATTTTTAGTGCCTGTCCCAAGCCCGGATAAATGGGGAGGGTTGCGTTAGGAAGGGCATCCAGCGTAAAACTGCGCCAAATC
>JAOTRA010057659.1:0-16893 GCA_026260255.1 Pseudolaguvia tuberculata | reverse complement strand
AGCTAGCGCAGTGTGGGGGCGGGGCTTCGTCAGCCTGTCGTCATATGAGGGGCGGGGCTCCGTTCATATCCTTACAGGCACTCATTAATATCTTTAACTACCCAGATTTAAAAGTGGCACTCTGTATACTGATTAAAGCCGAATCATAGCCATGCCTCTGACATCTGTCACAGACCCAGGAGTGTTAATGGCGCAACAAAATCTGGCAACGAGTAGCCTCCATCTGCTATTAACAATAAATTAGACATTAGAAGTAAAACAAGGACTAAAGGGTTAGCTTAGTGGTTAAGGTATTGGACCACCAAGCTCCACCAAGCAGCCACTGTGCCCCTGTGAGCAATGTCCTTAACCCCTAATTGCTCAGTTGTAAATAAAGATAAGCTGCTTTGAATGAGAGCCTGCCAAATGCTGTAAAAGTAGTGTCCGTAAAATTAATTCATTCGTCTTTTAACCCGCTTATTCCCTTATTAAGGGTCACAGTGGTCAGCTGAAAACCATCCCATTGCGCTTCGGGGGAACACCATGGACAGGTCACCAGTCCATTACAGGACAAACAACCACACACGGGCAAATTAATCATGTTTTTGGACCGTGGGAGGAAACCGGACTCTTGTCTAGGATTCGAATTGGGACCTTTTGCTTTAAAGCACTACACCACCGCACTTCCCCCTGCCCTTTCCACATAAGTGAGTATTTACATAGAAATCATATTCATTTACTGACAACTTGAGAGTATTAAATATGATAACCTATCAACTATTACTGATACAATGTCTATCCTATTGTAGCAGAATAAGTCATTGCTATGGATATGGTCAGTCTTTTATTTGAAATTCGCACCCTTCACATCACATAGTCATTCATTCATCTTCTTACCCGCTTATTCCCGAATCCAAGGTCACGGGGGTCTGCTGCACCTATCCCAGCACACATAGGGTGAGAGGTGGGGGTACACCCTAGACGGGTCGCCAGTCCATCTTAAGGCAACACAGACAAACAACCATTCGCACACACATTCACTCCAATTTAGAGTCACCAATCCACCTAATCTGCATGTTTTTGGACTGTGGGAGGAAACCGGAGCACCCGGAGGAAACCCGCGCAAGCGTGGGGAGAACATGCAAACTCTGCACAGAAAGATCCCGGGCCGGGATTCGAACCCGGGACCTTCTTGTTGTGAGGCGACTGTCCACTATCCATACGCCACCACATATCACATAGTCCTGAAGTTAAATAAATCACTTCTATTTTTACAGCCATGTTCACAATAACTCAACAAACACACACACATCAGTTAAAAGATGCAGCTTATTAGTTCTTCCGTAACAGTAATGTTATATTTACTGCATTACTTTAGTAATTAGTCTCCATTATATTAGGTATAATGCAGGCATAGTGGATAGCACAGTCGCCAAACAAAACGGATCCAGGTTCATTTGCCATGTCTGGGATCTTTCTGTACGGAGTTTACATGTTCCCTTAGTGCCAGTCCCAAGCTCGGATAAATGGGAGGGTAGCATTAAAAAGGGCATTCAGCGTAAAACCGTCAAATGTGCAGATCACAGGGGTGATCTGCTGTGGTGACCCCTAATGGGAGCAGCCAAAGTAACTACATGTAAATACATTGCGTATAATGAGAGCCTAGTGTGTATTTCCTTCGGCTGCTCCCGTTAGAGGGCGCCACAGCGAATCACCGTGATACGCACATTTGAATTGGCAGAGTTTTATGTTGGATGCCCTTCCTAACGCAACCCTCCCATTTAACCGGGCTTGGGACCGACACTAAGGGTGCACTGAGTTCTACAGTCCTAATAGCTGGGATTCCGCATATGTACTTGTTTTTGGACAGTGGGAGGAAACCCACACAAGCACGTGGAAAACATGTAAACTCTGCACAGAAGAATCCCCGACCCGGGAATCGAACCTGGCACCCTCCGTGGTGTGAGGCAACGGTGCTATCCACTATGAACTGAATTATCTGAAACCCGGTAAATGATGACCTATGAGGTAGAACACCAGAAAAATGACAGTGATTTGGTAACTATGGACACTTTATTCTTGCAGTTGGTTCATTGTCCTGTTTTTAGGATCTACTGCTTATTTCTCACAGAACAACTTCCAAGAGCTCAACCAATCTAGCTCTACCTAGAGGACGGTCTACAGAGACTGCTCTCTTGAGGGTCACTGAATAACTGCATGATGCTAGATCATTGAAAATGTTATCTATCATCATCCTTCTGGATCTTTGAGATTTGTTTGATACAGTCAATGATAAGATTCAGCTTTCCACCCTCAGCAGTCTTGGTTTTGGATCAGATCCAAAGTAACTAGTAACTACTATAAGTTTGATTATGTCTACTCTACTTAAAACCCTGCAATATTGTAACATAGATAGATCTCTTGCAAAAGTGAGAATGCATTAAAAACAGGAGCGTTATGATGTGAGCAACATAAAAAGTCAATGGCAACGCAGGTCAGCTGCCAGTGAACCAAAGAAAGGCTCATAAAGAAATCTCATTTTTGCATGTTAAGAACAAACGCTGGTCCATCTAATAAAATGATGGTATTTTACCAAAAGTATTTTTAGCACAAATTGCTGACTATAATAGAAAAGAATAAGAATACAGAGTACATTTCAGCATACCGGACCAACTATGTCCAACACTAAAGTGAGAACGACAAAAAAAATGAAGGAAACAGACAAGATGGCCTGGTCTGATGGAACGTGATGTTCTGTATAATGTTCTGCTTTGGTCCATGTGGATGTTAGTGTAACATGGAGCACCTACATGTTTGCTAACCAATGAACAACTGTGTTCCATAAAGGAAGTGTTATGCCTCAACACGATAAAGGATTCTGACCCACTGCAAACATGACAAACAGTTCAAGGTGTTGACCTGGCCTCCATATTCCTGATTGACGTCTGCAGGCTAAGGCACAAGTTTTTAATATTCTGTCTGTCATTCTGTCAATGGCTTGACAAGTCCGAGGTGTTTAGGTGGCACCATGAGGTACAAACGAGATTTATCATCTTTATCTTTGTAAGTCGTTCTCTCGGTAGTATTCAGGTTCAGTAGTATGTAACAAATGGTATCTATAAACAGTATATATAAGTATGCTATATGTGATACAGTATACAGTAGTATGGTCCAGTTATTGTTCTAGTTATGGATATATACATAGTGGTTATAGGATACAGAATAAATATGGATGGAATATACAATATACAATACAATGATAAAAAAAAGTGCATAGTAGAGAAGTGCAGGTCCGGCAGGTCCACAATGTATGATCAGCTGTTCAGTGGAGAAATAGCTGCTGGAAAAAAGTCAGTCCATTTGTGCGGCTATGAGACTTCATACTTCTCCCATCGGCAGACGCTAATGAACAGCCACAGTTTTTGGTTGGGATGAGCGGGATCTTTAATTATAGCCCTTTGCAGACAGCATTTCCTCCAATTAATCTCCCAGGTGGGTAGATGTGTGGCAATAATAGATCTTTTCTTACTATAAAAAGGGAAATATTCTTTGAATAAAATTGGACATTTCTTCTTTATAATAGTAAGTTTTTAAGTTTACTCTATTTTTATACAGCAACTCGAATGAGAACCTATTAAGTCACATTAAATATTTTACTTCTATGTTTTAAAATTAGACATTGAAGTGAAATAAACTTAAAAAGATGCCTTTATTTATAATACTGCACAATGACTCTTGTTCCGGTCTGTCCATGTTCCTTTCTCTGTCACTTATTTCTTGGTCCTTATCTGGCCGGTTCTTTGTCCGTGTTGGGTTCTGTTCACTGCCCGTGTCAGGTTCAGTTCTCCATCCATGTCTGGCTCTGTTCTCTGTCCGTGTCTAGTTCTGTTCCACCTTCAATTTTTTCTAATGTAAACATGATTATTCTGTTGTCCTTGTTTTATGAACTATTCTATAAGGGATTCCGTTCTGCTGTCTTATTCTTACAATCCCACCGTTTACTGCGGTTTTTAATGGAGATCATAAAATGGACACTGAATTTACGACATTATTAACCATAATGCCAAATGTGAACTTAGCAATAAAAGTTGTCTATTGCTCTATTTTTTCTACTTAAGAAGTCTGACTGAAATACTGTTATTATACTGTAATGGTGAACCTTTTTGTTTCACACCATTCTTTAGGTGTAGATGGAGGAAATTTTGAAGAAACTGGTGTTTTACTTGATTTCTTCATTCTTCTGAACAGTAATTCTGTATTTTCAGCTAGGACATGTTTTAAGGGTTTGTTGTTTGTTTAGAATCACCATTCGACCTAATCTGCATGTTTTTGGACTGTGGAAGGAAACCAGAGTACCCGGAGGAAACTCATGCAAGCGCGGGAAGAACATGCAAACTCCGCACAGAAAGATCCCGGAGTCGGGAATCGAACCCAGGATCATCTTAAGCGGCGACCATGCTAATCACTACGCCACCGCGCTGCCCCAATAAGAATACTTAGCGCCTAATATTTACAAGTAAAATATATTTTCTGTACTAATCATAGACTGGACATGCTCAATAAAAAGCATTCATCTGAACATCTGCTTGTGTGCCACATGATCAGTGCAGTTCTAAAGTAGATCAAGCTGTTAACAGCGATTAAGCATACACATAAGGTTGGGTTTGGACTAAATCCGCACTGGATGTATCCAGCTGGAAGTGAATAAACACTGAGTTAATTCATTACGAAGGTTTTTTTCTTGCAGTTAGCTGTTAACATAGCCATGTAATGAAATAGCCTTTCATTTGGAGATTATGGCAAGAGGCTTTCTGTAATCATTAGCAGTTCAGATGTTCCTTGGGATGTAATGAATGTAGCATTGTTAGTTGTTTTCCCCCCCCAAAAGTATAGTGCCATGCATATCTTTGCAGATTTACCTTCCAGCAAGACACTGACCCTAAACATACAGCCAGAGTTACAATGAAAGGGTTCGGATCAGAGAATACGCATGAATCAGGTAAAGTTCAGACTTAAAAATCCCATTGAGCTCCCTGATCCAATCGGGCTTAACTTGAGATGATATGCAAAGAATAATAGGCAAAATGTTCCGTCTTTAGAATTTTTACAGCTGAAATGTAGCAAATGATTATGCTACAAAGAATTCACATAGTTGGGATTGATACATGCAACATTGGAAAGTTGCCCTTTATCTATTATACCCTGTTATACAATTGAGCAATCAAGGTCAAGGGCATTGCTCAGGAGCCCAACAGTAGTGGCTTGATGGTGATGGGTATCGAGCAAACAACTTAAATTGAAAAATGATACAAGGTTTTTAATTTGATGGTTATTTCACAATTTTGAACTACTTTGTTGATTTGTTACATAATATCTAAATAAAATACATTTAAGTTTGTGGTTGTAAGGTGACATTTTTGAAAGGAGAAAAAGGTTCAGTGATATGAATACTTTTTCAAGGCGGCGTACAGATACACTTGTGTTTCAGTCTGTATTTCTCTCAGTGTGTGGATATTTCATTCAAGGTTAAGCAATTGTTGATCTTTAGTTTCCTAGGAACTCCCGTTCCTAGTTTATTCTTCTTTTATGTCCTACCAAGTTTTGTCTTTACATTATTTTTTTGTTCACTAAATATTACTAAAATAACCTCCACCCCGTCCCCGACAGCTACACTGAAGGGGGATCCCGTAATTGTAGGGGGGTGGGGGGGAAATCAAGGGGAATCCCCTGAACATAATTTTACTTGTGCATCAGGTGTTCTGTCAGTTTTGTTAAGACTTGCTTGAAAAACCTTTATTCTTAGCCATTCAAATACTGGTGCCTATCCCAGCGCACATAGGGCAAGAGGCAGGGATACATCCTGGACGGGTCACTAGTCCATCGCAGGGCAACACACAGGCAAACAACCACTCACACACACACATTCACTCCTATGGACAATTTAGAATCACCAATGGACCTAATCTGCATGTTTTTGGACAGCGGGAGGAAACCAGAGTACTCTGAGGAAACCCACGCAAGCGTTGGGAGAACATGCAAACTCTGCACAGAAAGATTCCCGGCCCGGGAATCAAACCTTTCTTATTGTGAGGCAACAGTGCCATCCACTACACCACCGCACCGCCCACATTAAAAGATATTTATAATTAGAAAATTTGAGCTTAACACATGGTTATATTTCTGTCATTTGACAAAGACATTTATCCAGGGCGATGGGACTTTTAATTTATACAGTTGAAGGTTAAGGGCCTTGCTTAAAGGCCAAACAGTGGTAGCTTGTGTTGTGCCTGATAACCAGATGACTGTTAGTTCAATTTCCAGTACAATCATTATATACCAGTCCTCTGTTCTTTACATTTGTTTTTAATTACATGAATAATTCATTTTACTGTAGTATTATTTGTTCACAAATCACACATGACGTGAGTAATAAGAGGTATTAACAGTGTTGATTAGTTTAATTGCCAATATATTGACTTTGATTGAAAATGTTATGGTTACGTCAAGAAGAGTACTAATGTAGGAATTGCTTTGGTGAACCTTATTATAAAATTCAATTCAATTCAGTTCTATTTCTATATTGTTATTGCCTCAAAGTAGCTTAATGGAGTGAATGGTAATCCTGATAGTTGGTCCCTGATTAGCGCCGGGGGTGACGGTAGCAAGGAAAAACTCCCTAGAGTGGGATTAGAAAGAAACCATGAGAGGAACCAGACTCAAAAAGGGAACCCGTCCTCATTTGGGTTGAAACAGAAATTATCTGTGTGTGTGCGTATAAACAGTTCTGGAACTCTAAAATCATTAATATAATACTTAAAGATAAGGGTGATTTATATGTATTGCAGGCTACATTTCTATAGAATTCCAAGAAAGATACTGTACATTCATTTCCATGGACAAGACATCCCTTTCTACCATTGTTACATGCTGTTTTTGTTCACAAAGTACATACTGTGAACTTATCTACCTAAGGTCATTATCTAATCGGGCGGGGCGGTGGTGTTGTGGATAGCACAGTCACCTCACAACAAGAAGGTCCCGGGTTCGATTCCCGTGCCGGGGATCTTTCTGTGCGGAGTTTGCATGTTCTCCCCATACATGCGTGGGTTTCCTCCGGGTACTCCAGTTTTCTCCCACAGTACAAAAACATGTAGATTAGGTAGATTAGTGATTCTAAATTGTCCATAGGAGTGAATGTGTGTGTGAATGTGTAAAGGAGTGAATGCCTATGTGTTGCCCTGAGATGGACTGGGGACCCGTCCAAGGTGTACCCCTCGTCTCTTGCCTGATGTGAGCTGGAATAGGCACCAGCAGACCCCCGTGATCCCGAACTAGGTAATTAGAGGGTAAAAAGATGAATGAATTATTCAAATCCTTATTCTGCGTCCTAAGAAAATTCTTCTAAATTTTCTTTACCAAGTATTTAGTAATGCGGTGAAATTATTCAAGTTCTAAATATTTATATTACAGATTAGTTTTTTGTTCAAATATAAAAGCTTACACTAATATGAGCTGTGAAAAATATTAATGCTGCCAAATATTAACATTTCTTCACAATAGTGTATCAATAGTCTAAATGTTCAATCATTCATTCATAATTCATCTTACCCGCTTATTCTCAAATCCGGGGTCACGGGGTCTGCTGTGCCTATCCTAGCACACATGGGTGAGAGGCGGGGGTACACCCTGGACAGGTCGCCAGTCTATCTCAGGGCAACACAGACAAAAACAACCATTCACAAACACATTCACTCCTATGGACAATTTACAATCACCAATCCACCTCATCTGCATGTTTTTGGACTGTGGGAGGAAACTGGAGCACCCGGAGAAACCCCACGCAAGCACAGGGAGAACATGCAAACTCCGCACAGAAAGATCCCGGCCCAAAGAGATACATGTAAGCTTCTCTGGATAATAGCATACATGTACATTAGCAGCCAAGGCAAAATTGATTAAAAAGATGATTGTTAATGTCAGTGTTAATGTTACTACCACAGACAACATGCATAAAGGAATCAAAGCATATACTGTATAATAGAGCATGATTTGTTGAATAAAATTGTTCCTATTTACAGCAAAATGGCCGATGGTGATGGGAAATGTTAGCATCAGACCAAGAGCAATACTCAAATTTTATACAAATCTAAAAGTTGCTCCATGGTAATGTCAAGTAGATGCATGATCGGGAATGTTATGGACAGCAGGCCTGACTTCTATGACCAAATCCAGCTGATTTTGGTCATTATGCATTGATTCCCTTATGAGTACTTTTAGCAACAGTAGCCTCTAGCTTACGAAATCAGTCATTGAGTTGCTGTGATGTTTAGTGTTGCAGTTTCTCATACAAGGTCATGTCAATGCCTAGAGCTTTTGCTAGATCTCTTGCTATATCCATTTGACAAGTCCACCTTCCATAAAAATTATTGACTTATGTTTGCACTTTCTGATCTTTCTAGAGAAACACTTGGGCTTTTGATAGTTTTGCTTGCATGATTAATCTGATATAAAAAGGTATTGTACCAGATTATCATACAGGATAAACTAAGCAGGTTATCGTCCCATTCTGTCTGCTCTTTTCAATGGACATGAATCTCAAAATCTTTTTTCTCCATAAAAAGACGGGAGGGCGGATAGGCCTTGACAATTACTGGCAGCTGGTAATGTATCAAATTCACGCTTTTAATTCGAGCCTCCCATCTTGTAGCTGACAAAGACTTCACAGTCAGATGCTTCACATGTAGTTTTGCCCAGCACTGCACAGATGAGCTACAACGAGTATAAAATCATTGAAAAACACCATGGAAAGAGATTTAACTTACGGAATACTTGCCTGAATGTCCTCTTTATTGCCCATTATATTGCTTTCACCACCATATGATCAGCAGAGCAGGTTCAGTTCTGGGCAAAAGGTCTTTTTATGCAGAGTTTTCTCTAGGTTTTACTTTGGTTTCCTCTCATAGTCCAAAACCATGTACATTAGGTTGATTGATGATCAATTTGCATAGTGTGTGTGGCACAGTGATAGACTGCTGACTTGTCATTCACGCTATATGTGCTGGGATACGCTCCAACAGACTGTGACCCCGAATTAGTAAGTAAGCTGTTTACAAGCTGAATGAATGAATGAATGAATGAATGAATGAATGAATGAATGTTTTGTGGAATAATTTTGTAGAAATACTGCTCTATGGTTCTAATTGGCCAAATTACTGTTCAAAATGTGCATACTGATATTTGTACATTTTATTATGGAACAGAGACTCTAGTACTTTGCGGCAACACTACTATGGAAAACATTCTCCCAAACTCTTTTTAGAGACTTTTTATTGACTACCACCGATTGGCTTAGCATGCAGCTACTTTTTAGGGCTTCATAGGATCTATGCTAACAAATTTAATGTTGGTGGTGGTGACAAAAATGCGCAACATATAAAAACCATATGAATGTCATCCTAATCTAATTAGTTTGTCAATAAATAATTAATGCAAATAATTTAATAAAGATAAAGAAATACTAGGTAAATTTAATAATATTAATTTATGAGCATCTTCGCTGGTACCACTTATTCTATTGCAGTCTATATGAATACCTAATAAACATTACATAATATATATTCAGCTGCTATGTGTAAAACTCACTAACCTCCCTCCTATTAGCACTTAGTTTTTAAATTGGAATATTCCTAGTAATTCATCTTGCAATTTTGTTTGTCCAAGTCTCCTTTAATTAGAAAATGCGTTGAATACAATGAAGATAAAATTGTCGTCAACGGAGCCCAACAACATGCCTTAATCCAGAACAGCATGACGCCACAAAATGCGCTGCCCCAGAAACCTGCTTGCCCTTGCAACCTTGCCAACACATCTCAAATACACTTGATAGGATTGAGATGTAAGAAATTTTGAGGTCAAATCATCAACCTTGAATTGAAATGACCCAAATGACTAAACAGTTGGTCAAGAGAAAAGTTATGTCATCTGTTCTGTGAAATCATTAAAGAAATATTATCTGGCTCTTGCAGAAAAAACATGTTTAGGGACCTTGGCCTTAAATTAAAAAAAAAAAAAAAAACATTAAAAAAAACAAACTAGATGTTCCAGATTCACAATGATGTTTGGTCAATATAAATGTCCAGTGTCAGGATTTCTTAGAATAAGAGTCCCTTGACAAGCTTGTTACAGTGGTGCTTGTTATCCTGCTGATAAACTCATGTACGCAGACACCCAGTCTTTGACGGCTTGTAAAAGAAAGTGGAACTTGTATTGTTTCAAAATCTAATTTTTATCATATGTCCATTTCAGGCAGTTTTAAATGATGCACAGGAGTCCTATACAGCTCTATCCTCAGCAGGATGGACGATCGGCTCAAGGTTTTAGTTTAATAACCTTATTAGTCTCATGCAAAAACTATGAATTCATGAGTTATATGATTGTGGAAGTATCGTCAACAACAAAATTTCACAATGTCACAACCTGTTGCAGATCCATTGTTGTGTACCCGGCAACAACTGAATATTACCCCTGATAGCCATACAGTGTGAATAAAATGATCTGAACTCCCTGCAGTGTACCATAGTATTACACCTTTGATCGCTGAATCTTGGAATCGAACCCTGGCCTTCTTACTGTAATAACCATTAAGCGAATAATAGTTATTTGTTGATAGAAACTTCTATAGAACTGATTAGTCAATTTAAATAGGAGCCTCTGTCGAATGATTTAATTTTTTTCATTCATTTTCTATACCTACTTATTCCGTCATACAGTGTCTCAGGGGTCTCCCGGAGGCTATCCCAGCTCTCTGAAAGACAAACACCACGCCAATCTACCACATACACAAAATCACTCATATGGCCAATTAACAAATCACTGATCAACTTAAAATACATGGGTTTTTGGACTGAGGGAGGAAACCGGATTACCTAGAGTAAACCCACACAAGCGCGATCCACCTAAAAATGCCCCTGTCTGGCAATCGAACCAAGGCCTTTTTGCTGAGAAGCAATAGTGCTAACCATAAGCCGCTTTACTACAGTGTCATGAATGTACAGTATATGTAAAATAGTAAAGAATTATATATGGCCATTTTGACTAGCTTCAATGCCACAGCTACAGACAGCTAACAAAATACACTCTTTGTTCGAAACATGGAGTACAACCCTGTGCCTGTTTGTCTAAATGTTCTGCGTTTTCTCTGATCATGATGTCCCTTGTTAGATAAGATCACATGAAGCTGTGAAAAACATTTTTTGGGACATGAGCTAATGAAGAAAAAAACAAAACCAAATAAGAACTGTACAGTGTGTGCTGACGGATAACATTTTGCATTTACCCTTGGGTTCTTTCATACGGTGCACACACAATTTCTATTCTGCTTACTTAACCCCACTTCATTCTACCAGTCAGCTTAATTTACATTAGCCAAGTTAATAAGGTCAGTACGGATGCACCAGCTCTGTTACTGACCAGCCGGCATGATGAACAAAGGGACAAATGGATAAGAGTTGTGAGAATTTGCACCATTTCTGGGTGCTGTTTTGTTCAAGCTGAACTACACATGCAGAATGTTCTGTTCACAACTCCTCAGTCACTTCTCAGTCAAACCGTCGTGTGTCTATCTTGCACATGTAGTGTTCTCTCAATACATGGTGCCACTTCATTTTGTTTGGAGCTTGCAATGGAAATGATTCTCTTACAGTCATTGTATACAATACTGATAATAGTTGAATGTAGAAGAGGAAGTGGTAGTCAACATTTATCAACTAATCATAACCATCAGTGTCTTGACCAAACCCATCTCAATCCATTTTTGAACTTAAAATATTTAGGGCACCTCACGCTTGTGTGGTTTATTCAGTGTAATCCGGTTTCCAAAAACATGTACATTAGGTTGAATAGTGATTTAAAAATTATATAGAACATTTATAAGCAGTTAATGTGTGAACATTTCCCTCATCTTCAGCACCAAAAATAGGCGTGTGTGTGTGTGTGTGTGTAGAAATAAAAAAATTGGTTATTGTTAAATGTTTAAATGTTGCGGGTTAATGAAAATTCATTCAACCCACTCATTCTCTAATTTGGGGTCATGGGGGAGGACATGCAAACTCTGCCCAGAAAGACCATATATATATGGTTGTGTGAACAACCATTCACACACGCACATTCACTCCTATGGACAATTTTTGGAATCACCAATCAACCTAATCTTACTTTTGCACATTTTTGGACTGTGGGAGGAAACCTTACCTGGAGAAAACCCACGCAAGCTCAAGGAGAAAATGCAAATCCCAAACAAAAAGATCCCCGGCCTCGAGATCGAACTCGGGACCTTCTTGTCATGAGGCGACCGTGCTAACCATTACAGCACTGCGCCGCCCAGGTAGAAATGTAGCTACAGTACAAATATATGGAATGGAGGATAAATAAAAAAATATATAGCTTGCGTCTTTACATGGTTTTCCTGAAAAGGAGGGGTTTGTCCACTGGGAGGTAGCAGTGGGATGTTGTCCTGCACTGAACCTACAAGAATTCTCTGTTTACTGTGGATCTATAGAGCAGGATGAACCCATAAGCAGATCTGTTACAGATCAAGCAGACGTGTGGTGATACACTTTAAACAATGAGAACCAAAATTCGTTTTTCTGCTGTAACCAGATTTAGCGTGATCTCTAGAATGCTATTCTAAGCTTGCTAACAAGATTTTGGTGAAGCATCTAGGAAAACACACAGAGGTTTTTAAATGATACAAATTATTTCAATTCTTTGTATTTTATCTTTTAGGACAGGGACCTAAAGGCCATGTGCTACACAGACACATATATGCAAGTTTTAATGTAAATGTTTTTAGGACTGTGGGAGGAAACCAGAGCAAGTATGGGTAGTACATGCAAATATATATTATACAAAAGCATAATTAAATATTGTACAGTAGGGCGGCACAGTGGCGTAGTGGTTAGCACAGTCGCATCACAAGAAGGTGCGGAATGCTTGCGAAAGTTTCCTCCGGGTACTATACTGCCCATATTTTATGTGGAAAAAGTAAAGTTCAGTTTCACAATATACAATGTCACAAAGCAGCTTCTTTAAATATTTATCGCTAATGAGCAAACCAAATGCAACCATGACAGGAAAAAACAATGTGAGGAGAAGCACTCTAAACGAACCCCACACCTCCTCAGGGGTAATTTTTATTCAACAAGCCATTGGCAAGGTTGTACTGAATACACAGTTAATCAGCAACTACCGACCAATATTAGTCTCTGTTTTCTTTATTATTTAATCAGCCTGTCTACATTTACATCAGTTATCGGAGCGAATTATTTTTAATCTATTAAACATCTAAGCAATTAGGGGTTAAGGTACTGGCTCAGGAGCCCAGAAGTAGAAACAACCCACAATCTATTAGATAGAAGTCAAAACACTGAGCTACCACTTCCCCACAATCACTAACAAAAATAACCTCCAAGATCTCAACCAGGCTAAATAGGGAAGGGTTAAAACCATGTAGGGACAGTGTTGAAGCTTAGAGATAGTCCAGGTGCCCTGTAAGTAGATGTCAGAGTAGACAGTTGGACTATGCAGATGGTGGTTATGTGAGACATGCAAGCAGGGTTGAAGATGTGAATGTTGTAGAAATGAGCTGAGGTGATGTGAAGATAGAGTTGGAGCATGTTGACAGAGTTTGATCATGTGGATGGTGTTAATATAAAAGCAGGTTGGAGGTCGAGAAAACAATTCAGGTGGAGACACGCAAGACAGCCCATAGTGTTGAAACAGGGCAGGTATGTGGTGGGGATAGACTTAGTACATGTAGATAATGTAAAGCCAGGCAGAAACAAGAGGAGGGGTGTAGCCCCAAGAGACAAGAATGAGATGGACACAGCAGTCGTGCATGTGGATGGCAACGACTTTTACATGTGGGTTATGGTGGCTCACACTTTCAAAAAGCTGCCACAATTGGGAAAGGGGGAGTGAGCAAGTCTCACTACAGCGGTGCTAGAGGATGTCTGTACTTTTGGACTCTTATGAGAGAATATTGAGAGTTTAATGCAGTGATTGTGTGAATGCAGTGTCATGCAGTGATTGGGTGAAGCACATTTCATGTGTCATAATCATTAACCAACCATATGATTTCGTTACTCTGTACTTCCTATTATGTTCTGGCACCATGATCTTGGCCTAAACTCTTTCTCCCATAGCAGAACAGTTGAGTCATTGGATGACTTCGAGTTTTGAAACTGTATTCATAGTCTGATTTATTGAACCAGCATAGACAGTTGCTAAATACCGTAAATATAAATTAGTATAAAATAATGTTCATCCTGTTTTAGTTAACAGACTGCAGACCGAATATAATATCCATATTTTTCCATTGAACCAAAGGATGTGAATAGGTTCCTTTTCTTACATTTCAATACCCTGTGCATACTTTCTGGAATGTGAAGCATTCATTGCTTAATAAAAAGCATTTCATGCCGCATGCCTGACTGATACGGCATACTAGGTCCAACATTCTCTGAATATCTGATATTCTTGTCAAAAATCAAAAGTTATTATTGGGATTTGTGAAATGAAGGTGGAACACAAGGCTGCAAGCTGTTATGAACACTATTCATTATACACAGTCATGTTTAATGACTCTTGCATAGAAGAAATGACCAATAAAGACATATCCGATCCTTGATTTTTTTTTTAGAAGATGGTAAAATTTAATGAACAATGGTTATATTTAAATAGCAATAATATCAAAGTGTACAGAATATGTACCAGTGGCACCAATGAGGATAAAAGGTCCCATCTTTACACCCACCCACACTCTTAAGTTTTCTTATCTTAAGTTAATATAGCAATTTGATGGGTTTCCCCACAAGGGACTACTATTCTAAGTGGAATTAGTTTAATGACTTTCCCATTTATTTCCCACATAGCAAATTATTTGCACTTATCAAAACTTAATACTTATGTTAAGTAGTAGTATTAGGTATAAAGATAGGAAAGTGTTTGGCTTATAGAAAAGAAGCGAATCATGCCAAAGGGACCTCATAAGTAGGAAAAAAAAAAAATGGTGACAGAGTGCATAGGGTCCTGACATTAGTGACATGCGAGGGGCCCTCATACACTGTCTTTGCATAGTGCATACATTATGGCTACACCCCTGCATGCAAAAACAGGCAACATAATATGCTCAGCTTTACCAAGTACACTTACTAAACATTTAACTGTATTATCTCAGAATATTCTAGAAGTAATAAATCACTATTCCAAGCTTTCTGTTGGTTATATTAATACTTAAATTATTTAACACATTTATTTAGACCAAGCGTTCTTTTTAATTAAAAGAATCCAGCTGTGACTATGGAACATACTAGATTAAATCTATAGCCATGTGTTAAAAGGAACTGATATACAATAACCGATTAAAGGCTTAAGATTAAATGATTGGAAATTTCTTTAATGTATATTCACAGATTCGTCTTAGTTTGTTTACAGTGATGCTCTGCTACACTTTTTTGACTCCCAGGCTTCTTTCGACACTCAAGGAAATGTCAGTGTAGAAATCCCCACATATCTCATAAAAGAAAAACACTAATCTTTAAAGTGTAAGACATTTAATCTTTATTACTGAGATTTTATGAATGGAAGAATTTTCTGGACAAACTAAAGGAGTCAGCTCACAGGGCAGAACTATGATCCTCCAATTAACAACCTGTCACAGACTCACCAGGCTCCACCACTGTGCACTGCTCTCACCCCATAGAATACTAATCATGCTCACCTGATACCCCAATCACACTCCCCCTAAGTGTTTAAGCAGCTCACTCACCCTAGTTTACCGTCTGGTTAAAAAAAGGCTAGAGGAAGGATTCACTCCCATGTCTCCTCATACACAGGCTTCCATTAAATCATCAAAAGGGCTTCCTTGACCATCTACACTTCCCACAGGAGTT
Source organism: Pseudolaguvia tuberculata (assembly GCA_026260255.1). Classification (NCBI taxonomy): domain Eukaryota; kingdom Metazoa; phylum Chordata; class Actinopteri; order Siluriformes; family Sisoridae; genus Pseudolaguvia; species Pseudolaguvia tuberculata. Next base: position 964 of record JAOTRA010057659.1, on the reverse strand, counting down.
CAACACTTGCACTTTTCCAGTTTGCTTAGTCTAAGAAAGGGCAAACTCTGTCCTGGAGGTTTGGTGCCCTGCAGAGTTTAGCTCCAGTTTGCCTCAATACACCTACCTTTAAATTTCAGGTGTGACTAGCAAGATCTTCATTAATTGGTACAGGTGTGTCTGATTAGGGAGCTCAAACCCTAAGCAGACACACCTGTTCCAATTAATGAAGATCTGCAGGACACCTGCACTCCAGGACTGACTTATCCCACTGCTGGCCTAATTGCTTCTAAAACCTTCTGAGTTCCTTGCAGCACCTCCCCAGCCTTTGACTTCTGTTTGGTAATAACACAAAATAAACTGGTGTGTTTCCCGTTAAGCAACCCAGCATCTTAACCATTTATCTATCAAAACCTGTCAGAAAAAAAGAGGAATGCTGATGAAAATAAAATAAATTTAAAACAGTCACATGATGTGATGGTCCCTGCAGCAAGTATAAAGCAATATACTTTCGTCTTTCCCTCTCCCTAAACTTTCATCATGAGCAGTTTTCTCACACAGCAGGTGAATGAGATGCTTCGTAAATAGAAAAATAAATCAGATAGTATGTAGGAGAAGTTCTCCCTTTCTACTCCTTCATATGTTTTTGCTTTTTTTATTAGAGATATAAGGAAATGAGGCAGCAGGTGAAGAGAAATGTGGCAAAAGCTATGGAAAAGGCGTATGAGAAGTTCTACACTAAGGAGGGAGAAAAGGATTTGTACCGGTTGGCCAGGCAGAGAGACAGAGATGGGAAGATGTACTGCAAATTAGAGCAATAAAGGATACAGATGGAAATGTGTTGTTTAGTGAGGAGAGTGTGTTGAGAGTGTGTTAAGAAGAGATGCAGGAAAATGAGAGAGTGAAGTTTGGATGATGTGGAGATGGTGGAGCAGGAAGTGGATAGGATTAGTAAGGCAGAAGTGAGAGCAGCTATTAAGAGGAT
>JAOTRA010057658.1:0-31408 GCA_026260255.1 Pseudolaguvia tuberculata | reverse complement strand
CTGGGATAGGCGCAGCAGACCCCCGTGACCCTGGATTCGGGAATAAGCGGGTAAGAAGATGAATGAATGAATGAATTGAACTATTTGATTGATGCCATTAGTTTAACAGCAGTACAGGATTATGTAGTATGGAACCATAGAATTGGGCACAATTGCACTAATGTATTTGAATCAAAATGACAGTGCCATGATTTAAAAAAATCTTTTTTCTGTTTGTTCTTGTATGCATGTGTTTGTATTTAGCCTACATAACGTTTGATGAATAATTACGACATAGCCATGATTTAATTACAGGGTAGAAGTTCTTTTTCTTCTCCTTTCGGCAGCTCCTGCTAGGGGTCGACACAGTGGATCGCTCTTCTGTACACTACCCTGTTCTCTACTTCTGCCTCTTTCACCCCAACTACTTGCATATCTTTCTTCACCACATCCATAAACCTCCTATTTGGTCTTCATTTTTTTCCTCCTGCCCGGCACCTTCATCCTCAGCATTCTTCTACCAATATACTGCATGTCCCTCTTCTGCACATGTCCAAACCATCTCAAACTAACCTCCCTCACCTTGTCCCCAAAATGAGGGACTACATGCGCTGTCCCTCATTTCTAATCATGTACATCCTTGTCACCACCAATGAAAGTCTTAACATCTTCAACTCCACCACCTTAAGCTCCTCTTGTCTTTTCTTGTCTCTCTCTCTCTTATTTGTCTTATTCATTAGCTTCTCAGAATACTCTCCACCTTCTCAACACACACTCGTCACTAGTCAACACATTTCCATCTGCATCCTTTATTTCTCTAAATTGCAGTACATCCTTTCCATCTCTGTCTCTCTGGCTGGCCAACCGTTACAAATCCTTTTCTTCCTCCTTAGTGTCCAACTTCTCATACAGCCAATCTCTTTCTCCTTATACTTTTCTGCACTTCATCATTCCACCACCACATCTCTTTGTCTTCTTTTCCCTTTCCAGAGATCACACAAAGTACGTTCCTAACGTTCCTGTGTCCCTTATAACTTCTGCAGTTGTTGCCCAATCATTCAACAACTCTTCACCACCACCAAAATCCTGACTGACCTCCTCCCCGAATCTCACACTACAGTCTTCTTCCTTCAGCTTCCACCATCTGGTTCTCTTTTCTGTTCTCTCTCTCTCTTCCTCTTCTTCCTTACCTCCAAAGCCATCCTACAGACCACCATTTAATGCTGTTTAGCTACACCATCCCCTGCCAGCACCTTACAGTTCAATCTTTACAATACAATCTTTTTCAGGTTACCTCTCCTGCACAAAATATAGTCCGGCTGTGTGCAACTTCTTCCACTCTTATACGCCAACCCTATGCTCTTCCTCCTTCTTAAAATATGTGTTCTGCCATCCGTCATCTTCATCCTTTTAGAAAATCTACCACCATCTGATCTTCCACATTTCTCTTTTTAAAGCCATACATACCCATCACATCTTCACCAACATGATCATTGAAGTCTGCTCCTCACCAATCACCAATCACCAATCGTTCATGCCTAGCTACACTCTCCACCACTCCATCTAACTCAGTCCAGAATCTTTCCTTTTCCTCCATCTCACAAACTACTTGTGATCCTAATTATGTTTATCCTAATTATAGGTTAGTACGGAATGGCCGGTGTATTTCTAAGTTGATGCTCTAGCCGGAAAATGCCGGGATGCAGCGCAATTAACAAAACAGGGGCCGTCAAAAAAAGTTGTGAATATTTAATTGACGCCCTTTGCATGCTTTTAGAATAATACAAAGTGAGACAGTATACTTTGTCTGAGATTTTATATTATAAGTCATGTTCAAATCTCATACAGTGTTATAGATGAAGGATTGTATGTTATAACTTCTGTTATGTTTTAAGTGTACTGCAAGTGAGAATTAAAAATAAACAATTTGATATATTAATTTGTGTTTTCAGTTCAGTTTCAAGTGTTTTAGATATTTTTAGAACAGAGTATAACTAATTTTAAAGTAAAAAAATTAACTCCAATAAGGTGTTAAATTTGTAACTACTTTCAAAGTGTTACTTTAACTCCGGAAAGTGTGGAGCTATATAAACTCTGAAAAAGTGTTGAAATCAACCCTCTGGGAGTTAAATCACACCGGACTTCTTGCTGTGTACATCCTGGACGAGTTGCCAGTCTATCACAGGGCAACACAGACAAACAACCATTCACACACACATTCACTCCTACGGACAGTTTAGAATCACCAATTGACCTAATCGGCATGTTTTAGGACTGTGGGAGGAAACTGGAATACCCAGAGGAAACCCACGCAAGTGCAGGGAGTACATGCAAACTCTGCACAGAAAAGATCCCCAGCCCGGGAATCGTACTTGAGACCTTCTTGTTGTGAGATGACCACGCTAACCGCAACGCCACCGGACTGCCCCAGATTGTAACGTTTGATTTCAAATTAGTCCAAAACAAACATAATAAGTATCAGGAAGCTTTGTCATTTCAACAAAAATACATTTTGATTATGAAGATGGAGTAAACACACTTCAGGAAGAAACAGTATTCCTTAATGACACAAATTATGTAAAATAGCACATAGCTAAAAACTAGAGAATAAGTTGACTTAGTATAATGTTGTGCATGTGTGCAAATAGTGCAAGAAAGATAAGCAATACAAACATTACTCAAGAAAATGAAATCACAATAGACAATACAATAAAACCCAATGAAGTTAGTTATAAGGTACAGACAGGGTGACCTCTGAAAATGACAATAAAAGAAAAGTTTTAAAAGTATATTCTTTTACAATGTAAGAGTTGCTGAAACAATATAACCTTTCAATTCTTAGCCATGCATTACAGGTTTTCTACAAGCATTATCTTTGCACTGTCATTATGAGAAGTATGCAAAGTATGCAAAATAAATGTCCTGATGGGTGATGTCCTTTACTCTGGCAGAACACCATTTGGTTTGCAAAATGTTTCTATGATGCTTTGCACTGCATCATATCCTGGCTGGTTAACAAGGCAGTATTTTATCTAATAAAATGTGGTAAACATTTTTACTACAACATTTATTTATTTATTTTATATACATGGGTATAGTTGGAATAAGCACCAAGATAAATGATTAGCTCACTGTGATTAATGATTCTCCATAATGCAGTTGGCTTCACAGATGCAGCAAGGGGTGTAAATGACAATTATTAAAGATAAAAGATTCAGGGTTTTGCAGTCAGAAACTTTGGAGGAAGCAAAGGTGTTGTTGGGCTTATTTGCTAACTAGGCCACGCCCACTCCCGTAGCCGTCGTCGTCCTGGAAACTAAATGAAGCCAGATATGCGCTTCACGAGTCATTGAAACGGGCCGATATGCGCATCGCGAGTCATTGAACTTGTGTCCGGACTGATGCCCCGACGAGTTTATGTGAGAGAGCTGCTCATGGACATTGTCTAAGCCGATGCCAATTCAGTTACGTTTTGTGGTTCTCGCTGTGGACCTTATTGTTCCGTCTGACGGCGATCGGTAGATCTTATGTTGTCCTTTGTTTGCAGTTTCCTCAGTTCTCGTGTTTTGTTTACTTTTTGGTTATAAATAAACAGTATCTGCACAACGGATCCTCTCTTTAGTAGTCCGTCACAGAATGACTCCCCAAATAAGGATCCAGCGGTACACGCTCAGTGGGACTTCCTCACGGCGTTAGCCCCCCGCTAGCCCCACTGTCTGCGCGCCGGTTTGCCACGCCCCCTCCGGCGGAAATGCCCGTGAAATTTAACGTGATTCCGTTACGTGTGCGTTGTTTGTGGAAAAATGCCGGCGTTATTTTTTGTGTTTTCCGGAAGCTTTTCTCACGTCCCGCAAGAAGTGCGCTTTTGTTTTTTTATGTTTAGATGGGAAAGCACTGGACGCGGTGTCCGCGGTTTGGGACATCAATCTGTGTCATAACTATAATGTTTACTTATGTTTACCGACACTGAGGAGGAGTTCACTCTGGTTAAGGCAGCCCGGATACGCAGCAGCATGGAGGACACCTACTCTCCGTGCGTTAGGGAGGCTTACGTCCTATCCGTCCAGATTGAGGATTATTACAGTGGTCCCTTTGAGGTGGTGGAGGCTACCCAGTGCCACGACCCCGCCGGGTGTCACACGTGCTGGATACGCAGATGGGGCCCCTTAAGCAAGCTGGATTATCCGATCCAGCAAAGGGTCACCCTCGGCTAGGGAAGGACAAACCGGACTCTGCGTCATTGTCTTTACCGGCCCCTGAAGTTTCATCTTTGCCGACCCCTGAAGTTTCATCTGCACCAAAGCCTTCTGCGCATCTTCACCAGAGGCTTCTGCGCTGTCTGCATCAGAGCCCTCTGCGTCTTCACCAGAGCATTCTGTGTCTTCACCAGAGCCCTCTGCATCTGCATCAGAGCCCTCTGCACCAGAACTTTTGTCTTTGCTGTCTTTTGAACTTGGGTCCCCTTTGGTACCGTCTGAGTCCACTTTGGTACCTTTTGAGTCCCCTTTGGTACCTTCTGAGTCCCTTTTGACCCCTTCAGAGTCCCTTTCGGTCCCTTCAGAGTCCCTTTCGGTCCCCACAGAGTCCCCAGGGTTACCTTCAGAGTCCCCAGTGTTACCTTCAGAGTCCCCAGGGACACCTTCAGGGCCTCTTGCGTCACCTTCAGGGCCTCTTGCGTCACCTTCAGGGCCCCTCACGTCACCTCTTGAGTCCCACTCGTTATCTCTTGAGTCCCACTCGTTATCTCTTGCGTCCCTCTCGGTTTCTCTTGGTCCCTCTTGCGTCCCTCTCGGTTCCTCTTGCGTCCCTCTCGGTCCTTTCAGCTTCCCCTTTGGTCCTTCCAGCGTCCCTTTCAGTCCCTTTCGAGTTCCCCATTGAGGCCCCTCCGGTCCCTTTCGAGTTTTCCGTTGAGGCCCCTCCGGTCCCTTTCGAGTTCCCCATTGAGGCCCCTCCAGAGTTCCCCATTGAGGCCCCTTTGGTCCCTCCAGAGTCCCCATTGGTCCCTCCGGTCCCTCCAGAGTCCCCAGCGGTCCCTCCAGAGTCCCCAGCAGTCCCTTTGGTCCCGCCAGAGTCCCCGGCGTTTCCTTCGGTCCTGCCAGAGTCCCCAGCGGTCCCTTCAGTCCCTCCAGTGTCCTCTTCATGGCATTTAAAGTCCCCTTTGTGGCCTTCAGAGTTCCCTTCGTGGTTTTCCGAGTTCACTTCATGGCCTTCAGTGTTCCCAGATGAGTTCCCTGCATTCCCGTCCAAGTTCCCCGCGTGCAAGACTAGGGAACCATATTGCGTCCTTATGGAAGCCTGGAAGCCTCACCCTGACCACACCCCATTCCGTTTGTGGCGTATTCAGGGTCTTGGACCCCCGCTATCTCTTTATGCACTATGGGCTAACTACGAGGTCTTTTTGTTCTTCTATATTGTTTATTGGTTATCATTTTGTAAGTAAGTTTCATTTTTATCTGCCAACCTAACACCCCTGTTCTACTTTGCGAATTTTTGTTTGGCGTGTCAGTATGGGTAGGGTGTTGTTTGTTTATGCTGGTGGACGCCGGGAGTCGTCCTTTAAGGGGGGGTGATGTAAGGAAGCCGACTAGGCCATGCCCCCTCCCGTAGCGTCATCGTCCTGGAAACTAAATGATTCCAGGACAATGACGCATTATTTAAGGTGACGCGCCGATATGCGCGTCGTGAGTCGTTGAACTTGTGTGAACTGATGCCCCGATGAGTTTATGTGAGAGAGCTGCTCACGGACATTGCTTTATTGTTCCGTCTGACGGGGATCGGTAGATCTTATGTTGTCTTTCGTTTGCAGTTTACTCAGTTCTCGTGTTTTGTTTACTTTTTGGTTATAAATAAACAGTACCTGCACAATGGATCCTCTCTTTAATCGTCCGTCACAACCACCAAGAAAGAACTGGGCTCAAGTCCGCCAATGTCCTTAAGCAAAACCCTTAACCCCTCCTGTTCCAGGGGCGCTGTACAATAGCTGACCATGCGCTCTGAACCCCAACTTAATAAGATGGGATATGCAAAGAAAAACATTTCACCATGTTGTGTACTGTGTATAATCATGTAGGTGACAAAATTTAAAAATGGCTGAATGACTAGGGGCCTCATGTACAAAAGTACATACTCAAACGTTGCATACAGACAAGCTGTCAATATGCATTTGGACTAAAAATGTAACTTTGCATACAGAGAATCCCATACATTTCTCCAAAACTCAACGCTGACACTGCCTTCAAATCAGTTAATTTAAATAAGAACATAACCTAACGGATATAACTAAAACTGTAGCATAATAAAAGATAATATACTATTAAAGACATAACTAAACATAACTAAACTAAACAAAGACATAGCTGAGCTATAACAACCATAAACTTAACAACATAACAACCCAGAATATAAACTTTAACAAGAACAAACTTAAAGACAGAAACCCACCCTAAATAAAGAACCCATAAATGACAGCAAAGGGGTGGGGGGGGGGGGGTTTCCAGGTCTCTGAAAATTCCAGAGTTGGGGCTCAGGCAACAGTTTCCGGAGCCTCATCTGGAGGTACAAGACTAGAAAGAGAAACCAAGGAATTTTGATTTTTTCTGAAGTCAACAATTATTTCCTCAGTCTTAGATTTGATAATGTGGTTTGAGCTGTGCATTGTTACACAGCTGTCAATCAGCAGAGTAAAAGCAGTGGGCTGACCACACAGTCCTGAAGAGCCCCACTGCACATAATCAAGGTGCTGGAGATGCTGCTCCAAATTTCAGTCAGAAACTCCATTGTGCAGTTAAGCTATGAGCTATTCAAATGCTGAATATATTTTGAATTATGGCATAAATGTAGATTTTCTCAAACTTTAAAAGAACAAGGCTTCTGTAATTTAAAACACTTACACAAATCAACAGTAAATAAATAGGGTAACAACTAGTTAAAACTAGAAACACAATGTTTTGACATTGTGTTATTAACATGTAAATGTTCAACCCAGGCGCGCAGTGGCATAGTGGATAGCACAGTCGCCTCACAACAAGAAGGTCCCGGGTGCGCTTCCCTCCTGGTGCTCCGGTTTCCTCCCACAGTCCAAAAACATGCAGATTAGGTGGATTGGTGATTCTAAATTGTCCAGTCAGTTGAAAGGATGTCTTCATCAGAGTCACTATTTCAAGAATAAAAGATCTGTGCTTAATGTGATTTACCTGTCTGTGGTTCTCTGGCGTAACAGAGACACAAAGTTGAGAATAGCACAAAAGAAAAATACCATGTACACATGAAATCCTAATTTAATCTAATCTGGCCACTGTTGTTGCATTATTTTTTGCACTTGCTTCCAACCATCTACTGAATCGATCCACTATTACCAAAATGTATCTTTTTCCCTTGTTTCCCTTTCTGCCATATCAACAAAATCCATCATAAGATGTCTAAATGGACCTTGTGGTTGTGGGATATGACCTATTGGAGCTGTGAAATGTATTCTCACATTCAGTGTTGCACAAATTTCGCAAATCCTATGGAATTTATCTATCATTGCTGCTAAATATGGTGACCACCACTCTTTCCTAATTTTGGTTGCATCCCCCCTTTTGTTGCAGTGATCTACTCCATGTGCATCTTTTATCAGCATTGGAAGAAGAACTTGGGAGCTACACAGATTCCATCACAATTTCTTTATACTCCTGTGTTAAGATCTAGTACTGCACCTCGCTCTTTTCATAATCATTTTTCCTCTTTTCCTCTTTGCTGTCTCTTGATATTGTCTGATATCATCTATTGTTACATTCAATTGGGGTACTGGGGTTTGTTTTTTTTCTTGCATTAATGCCATTACATGAGTGTTCCCTACAGCTGCCCTTTTAGCCAGCTCATCTGCCGCAGTGTTGCCCCTAGTAACAAGTGAATAATCTTTTTTGTGTGCCATGCACTTAACAATTGCTAATGATCTAGGTAGCATCATGGCCTTCAATAGTTCTCCTATTAGTCCATGAGTTACTGTTGATCCATCTGTCCTTAAGAACCCTCTTTATGCCCAAATTGCTCCAAATGCATGACAGACTCTGTATGCATAAGCCGAATCAGTATAAATTATACATTATTGTCCTGCACCTATCTTACAGGCTGCAGTTAGAACCTTAATTTCTGCCAATTGTGTGGAGCATGGTTGTGGTACTGCTGCACTTTCTGCAACAGTAAACGAGTCTGTCTCTTTAAGGTATTCCATGACTGCATACCCAGCTTTATTGCCCTCGCTTGTGCGATAGCACGAACCATCCACAAAGAAAATATACTTAGCATTCTCCAATAGTTCTGGTCTTAGATCTGCTCTGGCTTTTAAGTATTTTTCTGACTCTTCATTACACTCCTGTGTAGTTCCATCACCTGGTAACATCATTCTATCAGCAGGATGTACTACACCTTTCAATTGTTAATTCTGGTACTGATAGAATTACTTCATAGCCTGTTTGCCTGGCATTAGTTATTACAAAGTTTTGACTTGTCAACAGAGCATGCAATGCATGTGATGTATACAGGGTCACCAGATGACCCATGGTAATAGTTGATGCTTTTTCATATGCAAATGCTGCGGCTGCTACAGCACAGTAACATGGTGGCATGCCCTTCTCCACCTTATCCAATGCTGTACTGAAAGGCAATGGGTTGTTTCCCCATTCCTTGTTTTTGTTGCGTCAAAATTGCTGATACAAATCCTTTTCTTTCTGATACGTATAATTGAAACGGTTTGCTGTAATCTGGAACAGCCAGTGCTGGAGCTGAAGCTAATGCACTTTTTATCAATTCAAAAGATGCCTCTCCCTCCATTATCCAATTTAGAGGAGCACTTGGTTTGGTCTGGAAAAATCAGTTATCCATGGTCTATAACATCTGTTTTACAGCCTGGGGGTTTGGCAGAATTTGAATAGCTTCAATATGCATTGGAGAGATTTTGCACATTGTTCCTTCAAGTACTTGCCCTAAATATTCAACTTTTTGTTTGCAGAATTGAAGTTTGCTTTTACTAACTTTATGTGCCAGTGTCTGTAAAACAGTTAATGAATCTTGTAAGCACTTGAAATATGCAGATTAGCCAAATCTCGAGATAAAATTTGATTGAAAATTGATGCGCTTTCACAGAAGCCTTGTGGTAATCTAGTGTAGGTGTTCTGTTTTCCTTTATAATTGAATGCAAACAGAAATTGTGACTCAGATTGCACTGGGATGCTGAAAAATGCTTAGCATAAATCTATCACCATGTGTACCATTTTGAACCATCTGGAATGTTAGACAGTAGTGTGGATCTGGTACCACTGGCGTTTCTGCAACAACTACTTGATTTACTGGTCTTAGATCATGTACCAAGCGCCATTTGTCTGAATTTGGTCTTTTTGCTGGGAAAATTGGAGTGTTGCAAGGACTTTTAGTGGGAATAAAAACTCCTACCTCTACTAACCCTTCTATTGTAGGCCTAATGCCCTCCAACGCCTGTTTTGATAATGGATATTGTCTCTGGTAAGGTAGTTTCACATTTGGTTTTGTCTGTATTTTCACTAATCCTGCTGATTTTACTAACCCTTCATCTGTTTGGTGTTTTGGGTTTGGCCATATTGGGCCTCCCCCAGGCGGCACTGGCATTTGTCCTCATTGTTGGGGAGACATCCATTGGCCAGTCTAGTTTCCTGATCCTTGCTGATTTTGTGCTTCTCTTGAGGGCCCATGTTTGGTCTGTCTTGCATATCACTTTGCCTGTAAGGGCAGTTTCTCATCAAATGTTGTAAATTATTACAGTTCCAGCACCTTGCTCCACGCATCATGTTGTTTCTAGGTGGGGGGTTTTCACATGAATGCACCCCTTCCTCCACGACGTCTGTATTGACCCCACCACCTTTGTGGTGATTGAGGATATGGTCCCATTCGATACCCTTCGGGCGCCATTGGGACCTGATAAGGTGATGTTTCGAACATGACTGGTGGTTGAGATGTTACTTGGTTCATAACTTTAGATGGTGGCTGTGCTGCTGTCTGTGTTTGTGATTCTGCCACCAAGAGAGCTGGTTGTTTGGTAGCTCCTTCTTTCTTTTTTTCTTGGAGCTCTTGTTTGTTTTGTGTCAGTTCTCCCAGTTGTGCTTTGTGAAATTGCAATAATAAGTTTTCTGCTGGTTTTCTTGATTCTTTCTTTCGATATAATTATGTATAATGGCTTCAAATGTAGACTAGGGCATTGAGCTTAGCCGTACCAATGTTTCTAGTTGATCTTGAACTTCAGTAGACAGTGCTCTTTTCAGCATCAACCTGAATAATGCTTCACTTGCAGTTGTTTCATTCCAGTGGGAGCCTATTTATTCTCCTCATGCACTCTGTAGCTTTAGGATAAACTGAGCTATGCCTTCATTGTCTTCCAATTTAAGTTTTTCCACTTGTCCTGGATTGGCATTTGTTGGGTAAGCATCTCTCAGTGCATTCCAGATGTCATTTCTAAAGGGCCCCAAGGGCCTCTGATCTTGGTGTGGGTTGTCCACCATTACATTTGTGTCCAGCTTGATCAAATATCTCTGTCATTCTAGCTTGACCCAGTACTTTACCCAGGATAGTATTGCTTTCACATCTCCACAGCCAGATGATGACCAGCAGTGTGTTCTTCAAATCGTGTTATCCCTTTTTTGGCTCCATCACAGACATTAGGCAGTCGGCTTATCAGACCTGTTACGTCCATAAATGTCCATGGAACATAGGGATGTTTTTCTCTTTTTATTATTAGAGGATACTGTGTGATAAAGTCATCCTCTCTTTCTCTCTCCTCATCTTCTTCATATCTTTTCTTTTGATTGCGAGTTTGCATGTGTCTTTCAGGTGGAACCTTGCTTCCGTTACCACGTCCACTTCTTTGCTTAATGACTCTTATTCATGGAGTTCTCTTACTTTGTTGAGTATTGAAGATGATGTGTTTATTACAGCTTTCTGTATGTTCAGGTTCTTTCTTATTTCTGTTTTTAAATGTTCAATCATTTGCTGTTTTTTGTGACTCATCTCTGTGGCTTTTCTGAGCATTTGCCATTGCGATTCTACTGACTTCTGCATTTTCTTTGCAGCATTATGCACCCTGTTGTCCATTTCAACTAGCATCTCTTGACTTCTGTTCACCAGTGACTTTTGTTCCTTTACCATGTTTCTCATTTCATTTCTTTCATCCTGTCCATCTTTAGGTATCATTTTTACTCTGCCATGCATCTCCATCCATCTTCCTGCATTCTATGCTATACTTTTTTTTCCCTCTTCATCACTTTCTTGTCTTACTTCTCTTAGTCTTTGTTCATGTACCTGGGCTTTATTGAATCTTTGTTGAGAGTGATATCTCTCTCCAGACTGGTTGCTCTGCTGTATTTCTTACTGCAGTTTGTTCATTAGGGGTACTTTGACTCATGGGTTTTATAGTCTGTTGTACTTGGTCACCTTTTCTCCACCACTCTTCATCACGATGATCTGGAGTTGAATTGGTTACTTGGTCTATCAGCTCTGGGCATGTTTGAGGCATTTCTGGGCATGTTTCAGTTCTTTCTGCTGTTCTCTGTGTCACTTTTCCCACAATATTTCCTGACAGAATCTCCATGCTTATTTCTTATCCTGTTTCTACATTTGTTCTGCTCAGCACAGGATATAGTCCAACTGGTCTTACTTCATGCCCTTCATTATATGGTGTTGGTTTATTCTGCTCCCCATGTTTCCCCAATGATGGTGCGGATTCCTGTACTTTCTTTTCTTTTTCAGATATTTTTCTTTCTCGTATTTCCTCTCCTTCTGTTTCAAATCATTTTATAATCTGCAGCATTTTACCTGTCTTCTCTCCTTTCTCTTTCTTTTCCTCACTCCAACATTCTATTCTAGATTTCATTTTTTCACACACTTTTTCATTAAATGTTCCACTTTCAAGCCATTGCAACTCTTTTTTAGTTTTTAGTCCATTTTTTCATATATTTTTAATGTCTTTTTCAGCATCTTCATGTTTCATTATTATGATGCCCACTGGAGTGAACTCAGACTGTTCTTTATTCATGGTGCACCCTTGTCTTAATCAGTTTGCTTCACTTGGTTATGTCAATTTAATGTGTTTTGCTTTATAATTAATGGATGTTGTTCTAATGAATGAATGAATGAATGAATGAATGAATGAAATAAATATTAGTAATTGCTGCAATCTTTAACCAATGTGAATGTAACTGTAACTTGGTGTAATGTTTGTATGTGATCAGCAGATGGCACTTTAGATTATACATTGTTAAACACCTGACTCACTACTCACATCTGTGCTGTGTTTCTACTAATCGTCACAGTTTGGGTTCTTTAACCAAACATCTGCAACAGGGAACAAAGCATTCTGACAAAATAACAAACATTTAAACACCATCAAATGATTAATTAATTCATTCATTTTCTTAGGTGATTCTACATCAATGTGTGTCAAGTAAATGTGTGTTTAAGTGGTTGTTTGTCTATATGTGCTATATAATGATATTATTCATATTATTCATGTGTATACATGTCTGTCTTATCTTGTTGGGTGGATTATTGTTAACTGTGTTCATGGTGTGAGTTGTCTGTTTATATTAAGCTTTAATCGTGTATATCAGTGTTCGTTATGTATAGTTCATGTATGAGTCTAATTATTAGTTGTATTATGCTGTGAGTCAGAGTTTTGTTCATGCCAAGTATGTTATGTTTATAAATAAACTGCAATTGGATTCTCAAGACTGGTTGCCATGTCTGGACATTACAGCTACATTGTGGCCCCAGAAATAATAACAAGGCAAGGAAAAATTGGACATAAATGTAGGAATCAATGTGTATTATGAGGATCAAAGTCAAAATTTTGAGTCTATGCATCATCTGCCACACAGGCAAAATGCTTTTTTCTTTTTTTGGTTGACACAAGATTTTCTCCAGTCAAAATTGCATAATCTGACTGTCATAACTAACTACAAATCATATGGTCAAATCAACAAGGTCACAATGCCATGAAAACCGAATAATGTGAAGAATATAGCACAAATTCAAAGCACTCAAGCAAAGTAGATACTCGGTGGACTTGCAAATGATTCCTTGAATTGTCTGGGTTTTTTTTACTTTAGTGCCTCAGTGCCACAGAGCTCTCACTGACCCATCATGCAAATTCATGGGTGAATAAAGATTTAGTAAGAACTACAATGCTGACTGCAAAAGGCCAATGCTATTGTGTTTTCAAGTAATCTATTGATATTAACACATTAAAAATGAAGAAAGAAAGATAAAAGAGAAAGTAAGGGACATTGATGTGGAATCTAGTTTGGGGACAAAGGAGGTAATGTTTTTTCAAGAATACGTAAAAGAGGAGAATCGCAAACTAGACTTTTCCAAACATCATTTGATAGACAAAACATCTTTTACTGTGTTCTTTAAACAAAGCTGATGAATCAGCAGAATATCATAGAAATCGTTAAAATTGTGTTAATCAACGTTTTAACATTGTATTTTACACTATATTATCAATAATCAATATTTTTATAGTAATTGCAATTATAAACTAATAATAATAAACAATTTTTACATTTCAACCCATGGAGAATTGGAACATGACAACAAAACAAACATCCAAACAAAGTAAAAGCCAAGGTGAGCATTAGTCAACAACTCTTAACCTTAAAATGCGGTAAACATTGTGTTTTACTGCAGGCCAATCCAGGTCAAAGGGTAGGCTTTCATTATTCAAAGCACTAGTTTTTATAACAAAACATGGATTGTTTCCTGCCTTTATTCCTCTGTTCCTGGTCAAACAAATTAGTTGATAGTAAACATTTTAAAATATGCCAAAAAGGAGACGGAGTATAAGGTAAACAATGTGTTGAACTTGTTGTATAGCAGCATTATTGGATTATCAGATACCAATTCTTTAGAATTATATATATTATATATTATATAATATATTAGGTTTAAATGTTTTAATGCTTAGCTAGGATAGATTCCTTATTTACACATTCTTTACAAACATACTTTAATTGTCCACCAATCAACCATGCCCAAAACCTTCCAGACAATATTGAACTGTAGACAAAAACATACTTATTTTAACTATAATCAATAAGAATGGACCAATGTGTGTAATCTATAGATGTGTTGTTTTTAATATGCTTGTACAAACAAAATACATGCCACCACTATGTTGGTAAAATTCATGAATACTAAACAGGTAGTTTTGCCATGCACTTCCTTGATTCATTATCCCTTATTTGACCTATTTTTTTGCCCTGCTTAATAATTAGCATGTCACTCTTTGACATTGTCATAGTTATTGTCATTGTCATAACATAAGGCAATTATGTTTTAATTGACTTTTACCTTTCACACATTATTTTTTCAATAACCAAATTTTGTGATTAATTGGTAGCAGCACAATATTTAAAATCACATAGATAAAGATAACAAGCTTCATACCAAATAGAAAGTTCTGATTTCTTTGACCGCTGATCTGGATAGGATTTTACCACAAAACAATGAAAATCCTATTTTATTTGTCACGTACATGATTATATTATATTGGGAGACGTTTTCTTTCACATATTCTAACTTGAAAAGTTGAAGTCAAAGATCAGGGTCACCCATGATGCAGCGCATGCTGCATTAGGAAAGATTAGGAGTACTCAAGAACTCAACATTTCTGGCCCAATCTACTAAAAAACAACTAATGACCTAAGCCATTTGAGACATCACTGTCCCAGCTCAAGAGTTTACACAGAATAGTGTACAAAAACACAAATACAAAAACACTAATGCAGGTAAAAATAATTTTGGAAATGTTTACAATTCAAGTATCAATTAATTATCTTTTGAATAGCACATAGGTAAACATATTTTAGTGTCTTCATGAACATTAGCTGATGACTACATTCATTCATTCATCTTCCTACTCATTTGTTCCCTAAATCATGGTCATGTGGGTCTGCTGGAGCCTATCCCAGCGCACATAGGAAGAGAGTCAGGGGTACACCTTCGGCAGATCGCCAGTCCATTCCAATGACTACTTCCAGCATAATAATGTATAATGTTTCGCTATTCTTTTGTACACTTTTGGTGATGTGGCAGGACCAGTTATTTGCATCAAGACCGAGTCACTAAAGGCTTTGAAGAAAATTTACAATTTAGTATGAGATGATGAACTAGAATATCAAAGAAAGAAATTGATGTGGTTAGGCCTTATTCTAATATGCAGTAAGTAAAAACACAAATGCAAAGCATTTAAGCAAATACTCATGAAAATGATATATTATTTCGCATTCTTTTCTCAAATATATATTTTTGTATAAACTTACTAAAATTACAAAAGATAGCAAATAATTAAAATTAATATCATATATGAGGGCGGTGTAGTGGCGTTAGCACGGTCACCTCATAACAAGAAGGTCCCGTGTTCGATTCCTGGGCAGGGGTCTTTTTGTACAGAGTTTGCATGTTGTCCCCATGCTTGCGTTGCTTCCTCTGGGTACTCTGGTTTCCTACCACAGTCCGAAAAATGTACATTAGATTGATTGGTGATTTTAAATTGCCCATAAGAGTGAATGTGTGTGTGAGTGATTGTTTGTCTATGTGCCCTGAAATGGACTGGCAAACTGTCCCGGGTGTACCCCTGCTTCTCGCCCTATGTTTTCTGGGATGATTGGGGTAGTATAGTGTTTTAGTTCCTCACAGTTGTGTGGTTGTTTGACTGTCCACAGTTGTGTGGTTGTCCAGGATGAACCAGGACATTATGACACAAATGTCTCTAATGCCCTCTAGTGGCTGGTTGCAGTAACGGGATAAACAATGATTTTTATCCTTAGTTGTGAGACAAGTTGTGAGATTGTCTGTCAAGCTTTTCTGGACATTTTTTAAGCATATTTTTAGAATATTAGGAGGATGAAAAAAATTATAAATAAGGCAACAATGGATATAATTGAATAACAGAGAAGGACAGAATCAAGAAATGCATTTAAAAAATTACTGCAGAAAGATTTTACACTATTAAGATATTAATCAAATTTAGTTCAATATAAATTGCCTTAACTTAAAGGATATAATTATCTGAAAAGTAATCAGAGTTTAACAGAGTTTCTTTCTTTCTTTTAAGTTTCTAATAAAGTAAACAAAAATTGTTTGATGATTCAACACCCAATGCTGTGCCTGGGGAAAGATGTCTCCTCTTAGCTAGGCCACTAATAATAACTAACCAAATTATTTGTTTCTAGATAGCTAAACTTATTTAGTAAAAGTAAAATAAACTATGTTGTTTTGACAGTAAACATAAGCTTTTAGTTGTTTTCTAAGATATTTTCAGTTGATACGTCCTTATTCTTAACTTACTAAAGAATATAGGTTTATTTCCCAACACAACCAAACTACCAGTGCTAGGCCTCTAAGAAAACCATTAAATTTTATTTGCTCTATTCTACAAATAAAAAGACAATTATTTCCAGCTCTTCCAGCTACATTTTTGCAATTTTGCAACTTTTGTATGACGCATAGACTTCACAATTTGCAATTCCTTATTTATGTGCGGACCTACTGTATATGACCAAATGTTCTAAACACATGACCATTAAATTCTTGTAGGTTTTTTCATAAACATGAATAAAGAATCTTAACCAAGACAATTTATGTAGTTTTTATCATACCATGTTTATACAAGCACTGACTCAGTCTTCATAATTGTGTCAAAATAATACTTTGAGAATTATCTTGATATTCATTCATTCATTCATTCATTCATTCATTTATTCAGTATTTAATTATATCTTCAATACCCACTTATTTACTAATTCATGGTCTGATGGGTCTGCTGGATCCCAACCCAGCTCTCTGAAAGATTTAAGGAGTACATTCTGGGCAGGTTACGAGTATATCACAGGGTAAACCATTACATCACCAATCAATCTAACGTACGTGTTTTGGGACTGTGGGGGAAACTGGAGTACCCAGTGAAAACGCACACAAGCGCAGGGAGAACATGCAAACTCCACACAGAGAGGCCCCTGACTGGAACCCCTCTTACCGTAAGGCAACAGTGTGAACCACTAATCTACAAACCTGATTGCAAATTTCAATATTTTAATCAGAATACAACATAGATGACATTCAAAATGTTTAAACTGAGAAATTGTATCATTTTAAAGGAGAAATAAGTTGATTTTAAATTTCATGGCATCACCACATCTCAAAAAAGTTGGGAACAGGCCATTTTTACCACCCAGGATCCCACTTTCCTTTTTATAACAGTCTGCAAACGTCTGGGGACTGAGGAGACAAGTTGCTCAAGTCTATGAATAGGAATGTTGTCCCATTCTTGTCTAATACAGGCTTCTAGTTGTTCACCTGTCTTAGGTCTTCTTGGTCGTATGTTCCTCTTTATGAAGCACCACATGTTTTCTATGGGTGAAAGATCTGGACTGGAGGCTGCCTGTTTAAGTACCCGCATCCTTCTGCTACACAGCCATGATGTTATAAGTGAACATCAGAGATGCAGGCTTCTGAAGTAAGCGCTGATAACAACTTGGATTGTCCTTTAGTCCGAATGACATGGCGTCCCAGTTTTCCAAAAATAACTTCAAATTATGATTCATCTGACCACAGAACAGTTTTCCATTTGCCACAGTCCGTTTAAAATAAGCCTTGGCCCAGAGAAAACACCTACGCCAGATCATGTTATAGATATGGCTTTTTTTTGACATATAGAGATTTAGCTAGCAACTGAGAATGGCATGGTGGATTGTGTTCACCAACAATGTTTTCTGGAAGTATTCCTGAGTCCATGTTGTGATTTCTTTTACAGTAGCATTCTTGTATGTGATGCAGTGCCATCTAAGGGCTCGAAGATCACGGGCATATAACTTGGTCTTTCAGATTTTACCCTTAAGCACAGGAATTGTTCCAGATTCTTTGAATCTTTGGATGATATTATGCACTGTAAATGATGATAACTTCAAACTATTTGCAGTTTTTCTCTGAGAAACTCTTTTCTGATATTGGGCTAATATTTTTGATGCAGCATTGGGGGAATTGGTAATCCTCTGCCCATCTTCACTTCTGAGAGACACTACCATTCTGAGAGGCTCTTTTTATACCCAATCATGTTGCCAATTCACCTAATACGTTGCAAATTGGTCCTCTAGCTGATTCTCTTATGTACATTTAATTTTTCCGGCCTCTTACTGCTACCTGTCTCAACTTTTTTGGCATGTGTAGCTCTTATGAAATCCAAAATGGGCAAATATATGTCATGACATTTCTAAATGTCTCACTTTAAACATTTGATATGTTATATATATTTTATTCTTGCCAAAGTCAAATACGTTTTATTGTCATTTTAACCATATATGACGGATCAGTATACAGAAAAATGAGGCAACGTTTCTCCAGGACCTTGGTGGTACAGACAGTAATTACAGACAATAAGAACAGTGCAGAACAGTGTATTTGTATGTTGCAGCGTTAAATTATTCCTTAAAATAAATACAAAGGTGTGTTAAAAAAATACATGGTGCTATGATTAGTGAGTAAGAACTTGAATGGCTATATTTGGAATAGTCTTGGTCATCTGCACACCAAACATCATTACCAAGAGTACTTACTTTAACTGACTTGGACAAATGAGCAAAATTTACACAACAGACTAGAAGAAAGCTTATTATAGAACTAAAATTGAAGCTAAACATGTTAAAAGATATTTAAAATAGACACAATTTGCAAAAAAAAAAAATCACAACATCAACATCTAAGCAGCTTAAAGCATAACTCATCTTATGAGATCAGGGGTTCACTGCTGAGCAATCATTGAATGATGTCTACATTTTCATTCATTCATTCATTCATTCATTCATTCATTCTTTCATTTTCTTACGCTCTTATTCCCTGATTCGGGGTGACAGAGGTTTGCCGGAGCCTATCCAAGCGCACACCTACTGAGGGTACAAACTGGCTATACTAACCACTATGTCACCGTGCCTCCAATGTATGCATTTGTCCACATGAATTACAGACATGCTGTTAGGTGGTGGCAGGGGATAATGTAGCTAAGATGGAAATGTGTTGGCTAGTGAGGAGAGTGTGTTGAGAAGGCCAAGAAAGTATTTTGAGCAGCTGATAAATGAGGAGAATGAGAGAAAGAGAGAAGGTTGGGTGATGTGGATAGGATTAGTCAGCTATTAAGAGGATGAAGAGTGGAAAGGCGGTTGGACCAAATGACATTCCAGTAGAAACATGAAGATGTTTAGGAGAGATGGCAGTGGAGTTTATGACTACATTGTTTAACAGGATTTTGGTACATCCTGAGGAATGGAGAAGGAGTGTTATGGTACAGATTTTTAAGAACAAGGGAGATATGCAAGCATGCAGTAACAACAAGGGAATTAAGTTGATGAGTTACACCATGAAGTTATGGGAAAGAGTAGTGAAGCTAAGCTGAAGGAAAAGATGGCCATCTGTGAGCAACAGTATGGTTTCATCCCAAGAAGAGTACTACAGATGCAATCTTTGCTTTGAGGATGTTGATGGAGAAATATAGAGAAGGCCAGAAGGAGTTGCATTTTGTGTTTGTGGATCTAAAGAGAGCGTACGACAGGGTTCCGAGAGAGGAGTTGTGGTATTGTATGAGGAAGTCAAGTATGTGAGGGCTGGTGCAGGATATGTATGAGGACAGTGTGACAGCAGTGAGGTGTGCGGTAGGAATGTCGGACCGGTGCAAGATGAAGGTGGGATCGGCTTTAAGCACTTTCTTGTTTGCAGTGCTGATGGACAGGTTGACAGATGACATCAGACATGAGTCTCCATGGAAAATTATGTTTGCAGATGATATTGTAATTTGTGGTGAGAATAGGGAGCAGGTTTCCAGAAGAATCTGGAAAGGTGGAGGTACTTGCTGGAGAGAAGCAGTGAATGAAAGTCAGTAGGGGTAAACCAGAGTACATGTGTGTGAATTAGAGGAAAGGCAATGGAGTAGGGAGGTTGCAAGGAGAAGAGGTAGTGAAGGTGGAGGAGTTTAAGTACCTGGGATCAACAGTGCAAAGTAATGAAGAGTGCGTTAGAGAAGTGGAGACAAGAAAAGCGTGGGTTTGCGATAGAAGAGTTTCTGCAAGAGTGAAAGGAAAAGTTTATAGGACAGTAGTGAGATCAGCAATGCTGTATGGTTTAGAGACAGTGGCATTGTCAAAAAGACAGGAGGAGGAGCTGAAGGTGGCAAAGTTGAAGATGTTGAGACTTTCATTGTGAGTGACAAGGATGCACAGGATTAGAAATGAGTTTATTAGAGGGATGGCACATGTAGGATGTTTTGGAAACGAGGTGAGGGAGGCAAGGTTGACATGGTTTGGACATGTGCAGAGGAGGAACATGCAGTATATTGGTAGAAGAATGCTGAGGATGGAGGTGCCGGACAGGAGGAAAAGAGGAAGACCAAGGGGGAGGTTTATGGATGTGGTGAGGGAAGATATGCAGGTAGTTGAGGCGAAAGAGGCAGATGTACAGGACAGGGTAGTGTGGAGAAGAGCGATCCACTGTGGCAACCCCTAACGGGAGTTACTGAAAGGAGAAGGAAAGGAAAGGAATTACAGGCATGCTGTTTTTAAACACCTGGCTTAGTCTACAGTTAAAGCTTTTACACAGTACATGAGAACTTAATTACTTTTTAATAATAAGGAACAAGACTAATATGATATATGCAGTCTATCAGAAAACAAACAGTGTGTGAATGAGAATGAAAGAAATGGAGTGGTGGTGAGGTTGCAGGGAGACGAGGTAGTGAAGGTAGAGGAGTGTAAGTACCTGATGTAAACAGTGCAAAATATAGAGTTTGTTAGAGAAGTGAAAAAAAGAGTTCAGCCAGGGTGGAGAAGAGTGCCAGTAGTCATTTGTGATCGGCGAGTCACTGTAGTGAGACCTGCAATGTTGTACGGTTTTGACAGAGAGATATTGGCGTTGCCAAAAAGACAGTAGACGGAGCAAGAGGTGGAGTTGAAGATGTTGAGACTTTTTTTGGGAGTGACAAGAATGGACAGGATTAGAAATAAGTTCTGAAAGGAGAAGGAAAGGAAAGGAATTACAGGCATGCTGTTTTTAAACACCTGGCTTAGTCTACAGTTGAATCTTTTACACTTTACATGAGACCGTAGACGGAGCTGGAGTTGAAGATGAACAGGATTAGAAAGTTTATTAAAAGTTTATTAAAAGGACGGCGCACATAGGATGTTTAAGAGACAAGGTGAGGGAGGCTAGGTTTAAATGGTTTGGACATGTTCAGAGGAGGGACATGGAGTATATTGATAGTAGAATTCTGGAAATGGAGGTGCGGGCATATTTCTGTAGATCAGGGGTCCCCAAAATTTCAGCCCAGAGGCCACATTTACTATAAAACAGCGGTTCGGGGGCCGATTACACACTCATGGTCTACATAAGAAGAATCAAAATATAGATGTTCTTTTTAATACTTCATTTAATATTATTTGATTCAGTTATTATTAAATAACACATTGATACACTACACATGAACACCTGTATTAGTGGGAATGGTGAAATTGTTTCCTGGGTGCAAAAATAGCTGACATTTCAACAGTGACCTTAGATTATCATGACGCTTTTCTATGTATTTCATTGTTGAAAAAGTTTGTTCACACAAGTATGTTGTTCCATAGATTAAAAGGTACCTTGATGCAAAAGTTTTGGCATTGGGAAAGTCTTCCTTGTGCAAAAACTGGTAAAAACCCACCAGACCTTCTGTGAATTTGCCTGCAACTCAATGACCCCCAGTTTATGTTAATTTTCTCTTTTAATATCCCATTTGCTCTATCTACCATTCCCTTGATTACCTCATTTACAAAATGTACCCCATTATATGAATTCCAAATCTAGGGAACAGTACATTACACAGAAATTTGGCCATTGTTTTTGCAATATTTTTTGCTGTTGCAATTGCTTCATCTTGTGCTGATAGTATTGCTAGTATCATAGTGTGTTCACCCGGTTTCACAAAATTTTAACTAGTCAATAGAGCATGCAATGCATGTGATGTGTATAGGTTCACCGGGTGACCCTTTGTAATGGTTGACGCTTTTTTGTATGCAAATACTGTGGCCACTACAGCACGGTAACATGGTGGCATGCCCTTCTCTATGTTATCCAATGCTGTACTGAAATAAGCAATAGGTTGTTTTCCGATTCCTTGTTTTTGTTGTGTTAGAATTGCTTATGCAAATCATTTTCTTTCTGATAAGTATAATTGAAACTGTAAATTGTATAATTTACTGCAATCATGATTAGTCAGTGCTAGAGCTGAAGCTAATGCACTTTTATTACTTCTACATATGCCTCTCTTGGTCTCATTTCTACTTTGATCATGTCTCTTTGAAGTTGTAATTTTTACTTAAAATCACATATCCATGGTTTACTGAATCCTGCCATGCAAAGGAATGACAACAACTGTTTTACAGTTTGGGGTTTGGGGACTTTCAAATTGCTTCAATATGTTTTGGAGAATTTTTGTGCATTGTTCCTTCAAGTAGTCGCCCTAAATAAACTTTCTTTTTGCAGAATTGAAATTTATCCTTCCCAACTTTATGTCCATTTAGTGCAAATGTTTTTACAACAGTTAATGAATCTTGTAAGCACTTTTCTTTAGTCTGACTACATATTAGAAGCTTGTCCACATATTTCAGAAGACAACCAGAATATGCAAATTACCCAAATATTGAGCTAACACCAGGTAGAAAATTGATAAGCATTTACAGTAGCCCTGGGATAATCTGTTCTTCTTCACAAGTGAACACAAACAGAGATTGTGACTTAGGGTCCATTCTTTCACAGTGTACTATTTTGTTCCATCTGGAATACGTATGTGGATCTGGTACCACCAGTGTTTCTGCATCAACTACTTGATTTACTGGCCTTAGATCATGTACTAAGCACCATTTATCTGAATTTGGTTTTCTCACTGGAAAAATAAGAATGTTGCAAGGGCTCTCAGTAGTAATCAGAACTCCTGCCTCTACTAACCCTTCTATTGTAGGCTTAATGCTGTCCAGTGCCTGCTGTGGTAATTCATATTGTCTCTGGCTTTACATTTGGTTTTGTCTGTATTTTCAGCAATCCTGCTGTTTTTACTAACCCTACACCTGTTTGGTGCTTTGTTCATGAATCCTCTGTAACTTTACTTAAAGCTTCATTTTTTATTGTTCCGTTTATTCTTGATTTTCTGTTTGTTGTGAAATTTGTTAATCTATATTTGTCTCTGTCTGAATCCCTACTTCTCTGCAACCACCATTTGTGCTGCTGTCATGCAAACCGTGGTTTTTGTCTGGTGTATGTATGGGGTGATGTGTAGAGCAGCGTTTTGTACTTGATACCAATCTGTGATCTTTGATGGCAGTTCTGCTCTTCTTGCCACACCCTGTTGTCCTATTATGATGTTAGTTATTTTTGTGTTGAATGTGTGGCCTTCTGTCTTCTCCGTCCAGAGCCGGTCATATTCATCATTTTGTCCTCCTTTATCATACATGAGTGTACAGTGCCAAGTGTTGTTGTTCTTTCTTCCAACTCCATCCAGTCAAATGTGCAATATTCAATTTCTTTTTCCATAACCATGCACTGATGAACAAGAGGTTCTTGAAGCGTGACCCTAACTCCTGTGGGACAACAATGTATTTTTGCTCCTAGTTTACAGAGTACATCTCTGGTAAGTTTGCTGGTGCATCTGGTGAATAAAGTAAACAAGATTGCACTGTGAGTCCTTCATCTGTTATATCTTGAGGCTCTGTGAATTGTAATGACTGTGTTTTACCCAAGAAGCCCACTGTTTTTATTGATCTATGGCAGAGGGGAAGCTTAGAGCCTTCTTTATCTATGCTAGTGAATGTTGCAACTGTATAAATCAGTAACTGTTAACTCATTCCCAATTTCTGCCAAGATTGTTGGTTCTTGTGCCGCATGCAGTGAGGTAGTACACTGCTTCAGCTCCCCAGCTGGCTTCTCTGGGAATCTTCAGAAGTGTGTTGGGTTTGGTCCCACTAGGCCTCACCCAGGCAGGACTGGTATTTGTTCAGGCCAGGCCAGTTTCCTGCTCCATGCTGATTTTGCGCTTGGGTCTCAATCTCCTGAGAACCCATGTTTGTTCTTCCTTGCATATCATTTTCCATGTAAGGACAGCTTCTCATCATGTCATGAGTCATTACAGTTCCTGCATCTTACTCTATGCATCATATTGTTTCATGAATGCACCTCTTACTCCTCTGTTTTGATCCCACTACCTGTGTGGTGGTTGAGGATATGGTCCCATTTAATACCCCCATAAACCATCATGACTTGAAAAGGTGGTAGTAGTATTTACATGCACTTTCTGTCACTTTCTGTGGTTTATGACCCCTTGTCAATAAATGTCTGAAAGAGAAGTTGGGGATTAAATGGGTTCGATTTATTGATGTTGTTTCTCCAGACTGGCCGGAGTGTATTTCTATGTTGAGGAAGTATATGTGCTGCCCTATGGTGTGATAAAGGTGTATGTGGTAACAAGTCCTTTTTGCGGGAATGCCCCGGACGTGTTAAAGAAAACATGTTTGGATGGGATCTTCCTGAACCAATGGGTGTATGTTAATGATGTATAGGTCATGGCTGGCTTGATGCCCAAATATGGGCTGTGGTTTCCTGGCTTAATTTTTCACACCTAAAGGTCCTTCCCACACCCTGCGATGTTGTTTAAATAAGGTTAGAATATAGTAAGTAAAAAACACAGAAGACAATCTGTACAGTACAATGGCTTTCACAGCTTATAAAAAAACTCCTAAAACCGCTAGAAGAGTGACGTGTGTTACACCAACTGGACAGCCTATTGAAATGAGTAAAGAACTGACTTTTGCTCCCAGGAAAAAACATGGAGTTAGTTTGATGAATTTTCTCCATGAGTATTTAAATGTTGTGACTTGTAATTTTACTATGTTTGATGATCGTGTCGGTCAATATGTGTTTGACAAAGTAATGCAGACTGTAAAGCTTTATGCTACCAATGTTGAAGACAATTTTACACCACAGGATCACAGTCTAATTTTGCCTGCAAACGACTGGTGTTTACTCTACAACTGTGTTTGGAGGGATTTGAATGACAGCGATGATGACCCCTAGTACATTGCGAAATGGGATGGTATAGTTCCTGACACAAGATTTTGTGTGGCTGGTGATCGTAGTAAAAAGATACTGGATGACTGCTTTTATTTACATTTTCTGCTGCAATGACAAGGCAAAGATCCGTGAATGTTTCGGGCCAGAAAACGGAATACCACGTGTAGTATGACATGAGGTTTTTGTTTCAATAGAAAAATATTCATATAATTGGTGATGTTTTTACATGTATTGACAAGATGTTCAGATGTTGTGACATGTATTAGGAGCACATTTCTGTAAAGTTGAAATTGTTCCAGCCGGAACAGGGCGTTTCCAAGACCGCAAACCATCTCTTATCCCCACTTGCATATTACAAGCCTTAAAACGACCACAGAGATCGGGGGTATCTTACCGATATGGTAGAACCAGGTGATAACATTATTTGTTTTTGTACTTCTGGGCTGAAGAGCTACGGTTTTGTTACAGCTAAGGGCAAGGTGTGTATGAAGGCAAAGGGCATAACTCTTAACGCTGTGAACACTGAAGTCATCACAATGGCTCACTGATTGGTCTTGTAAACCAATATGTGATAGGACAGGATGATAGCCATCATATCATTGCGCACAACGACACTATTGTAAGGAACAAAAAGAGCCTGGCATTACACAAGAAGTCATTTGTAAAGTTGTATCAGCAAAAAGTTGTATTGCTCCCTGACTTTACCACACTTGCATATGGCTACTGACTACGTTTTAGGTTTGGGGGTACAAGACATAGAGCCGTTTGACCAGAGATGTCCGTTTTCAATGGTTGTATCAGGTCCTAGCATTAGAGGCAAAACATTCTTTGTAAAAATGTTGTTGCAAAATGTTGGAATGTTGGTTTCTAAAAGAATTGACAACATCGTTTACATTCATTCTGTATGGCAACATATGTATGTTGATTTGTTGAAGATATACTAATGTAATAAGGTATAATAATAACATTAAATTTATTCAAGGAATACCACGAACTTTGGATGACAATGTTTTGTTTCCTGTCAATAAGACATCTTTGATTGTAGTATACGATTTTATGCAAGAGGTATCCAGTAACAAGGTGATTGAGAAAATTTCCACTGTCTATGTACATCATAAAAATTTCAATGTTATCTACATTCTACAGAATTAATTTTTTCAGGGTAAATCCATGAAGAACAATTAGTTTGAAAACAACTATCTTATTCTCTTCAAGAATTTTAGAGATGATGCACAAATTGATATTTTAGCTAAACATATGTTTCTGAATAATTCCCTTATAATATCTGTACCCTTTATGGCTACCTTATGATAGACTATAAAGCAAAGACTCCTTAACAGCGTCGTCCCAGAACCGATTTACTTTCACGGCATCCTGTTGTATACCTCTAGAAAAAAAGACTGTAAGCGGGGGTAAAGATGTTTGCAAGACTTTTAAGAAATCACTCGCTTTTAAAACTGTTGCTAAAAGCAACACCCAAACAAAGACGTGTTATTCACAGAGGAGTTCATTTTATGTTTGTATGAATTGGCTCTGAATGTTCTCCATGGTAATATCCCACATCAATAATAAAAGATGTGTCAGCGGGATATTACCATTTCCTTCTGAAAAAAAGGAAAACTGAAATCAAATTCGTTGATAAAAAAGTTAGCGTCAAAAAAAAGAGGCAGTTGATTAATCAGAACAGAGGGTTTTTCCTACCTCTTTTAAGCATTGCAGTCCCCTTTATAACCAGTTTGATTTCATCTAATACATTAATGTCGGGGTTGGAACATGCTGAAAAAATGTACCTGGTTCCTCAGAGATAGAATGGATAAGCTAAAAACAGGCAGTTTATTCATCAGGTTGTAGAGGATGATCTTGATATGACTATTAGATCAATTTTACAGAGACGCGATCTGGAGCCGCATGAAAAGGCAAAAATGTACACATCTGTATTGCAGAGTTTCTTCTTCTTTTTTTTTTTTAAACATTCTCTTTAATAAGTTTTGTACATTGGCACACACACACACAAAAAATAAATAAATAAAATAAGATAAAAATAAATAAATAAATGAATAAATAATAAATACATACGCATACATAATACATACATACATACATACATACATACATACATACATACATACATACATACATACATACACACAAATATTACGTATTTAACATAAATAAATAAATAAATACATAAAAAGATTATTAGAAAAAATAAATAAATTAAATTAAAAATTTTTTTATAATAATCATAATTAAAAAATGTTTTTAAAAAAGGGCGGGACGGGAAAGGGGAGGGTTACGGTTACAATGTATTATGGTTCAATTACTGCTTTCTCATTAAAATGATTAATAAAGGGTTTCCATGTAGCATAAAAAACATTCACTTTTCATTTTTAGGGAAAATCTGATCTTTTCAAGCTGCAAGTAAAACGACATTTTTAATCCAAGTCGAGCAGTGTAACGGCTCCGTAAGCACAGTGAAAAGAGCTGGATCCATGATGCAGTGAAGGATGCGATTTTAATAAAGTGAGGGTGCAGAATATATATACAGTGAAACACGTAACGAGAACAAACAAAACACCGGAACATGACGCAGACGAATAAACACGAGAGTATATACACAAAAACAATTATCTAAGTTCAAAAGCTGTACAAAGTCCAAGTAGTCCAAAACCGTAAAACATCAGAAGGAACGCCGCACATAAACAATTACCCACACCTGCGCTTGCTGTCACGTGCCCTTAAATAATACATCATCGCCCTGACAACGTAGTTGCCAGGACGACGACGCCAAACATGTCCATACAGAAATGACAGCTAGCGCAGTGTGGGGGCGGGGCTTCGTCAGCCTGTTGTCATATGAAGGGCGGGTTCGTATCCTTACAGTACCCCCCCTCTAAAGGACGCCTCCTGGCGTCCAGAAAAGAAACAACAATGGGGGTCCAGGGCCCTGCACCATCCAAAAATATAAGGCCGTGTGGTCGGGACGAGGTTTCCAGCCCACCGTGAGACTAATTCGTGGCTCTACCGTCTCGCCCCCGGGCAACTCATGTAGGGGCGAAGGAATATCATAGGGACCCGAGGGGGCCACGGGAAACTCAGAAAGGCCCAAAGGGACCCAAGGACACTCAGAGGGGCCCGAAAGGGCCCGAGAAAACTCAGTAATGGCCAAAGAGGCTCGAGAAAGCAAAGCTCAGTAATGGCCGAAGAGGCCCGAGAAAGCTCAGTAGTGGCCGAAGAGGCCAGAGAAAGCTCGGTAGTGGCCGATGAGGCCCAAGAAAGCTCTGTAATGGCCGAAGAGGCCCGAGAAAGCTCAGCAAGGGCCAAAGAGGCCTCAGGAAACTCAGTAAAGGCCAAAGAGGCCTCAGGAACCTCATAGGGACCCGCAGGGGCCCGAGGAACCTCAGAGTTTGGCAGGGGTTCGGCTGGAACCGAGGAAGACTCGAGAGGGCCCGGCAGATCAAAGGGGACACTGAGGGATCCGAAGGGGACACTGAGGGATCCGAAGGGGACACTAAGGGACCAAAGGGAACTCAGAGGGATCCGAAGGGAACAAAGGGAACTCATAGGGATCCGAAGGGACCAAAGGGAACTCAGAGGGAACCGAAGCGACCAAAGGGAACTCAGAGGGACTGAACGGACCAAACGGAACACAGAGGGGAACAAAGAGACCAAAGGGAAGTCAGAGGGGACCGAAGGGACCACTGAGGGGACCAAAGGGGACACTGAGGGGACCAGGGAGACTGCAGGGGATTCTGGAGGGGGACCCTGGGGGGACAGAAAGAGACACAACAGGAGACACAAAAGACACAGTCAAAAGCTTGTGAGATGAAGACAGCAAAGACACTGGCGAAGACACTGGCGAAGACACTGGCGTGGGCGCTGAGGGCTCAGATGCGGACGCTGTCGAGAGCTCAGATGCAGACGCTGTCGAGAGCTCAGATGCAGACGCTGTCGAGAGCTCAGATGCAGACGCTGTCGAGAGCTCCGATACACACACAGAGGGCTATGATGCACACACACAGGGCTCCGTAGGCCCAGAAAAAGTCTCAGAAACCCAGTGAAACCAGTGCTCAATATCCACCTCCTGCTGCCCGTATAACTCCCACACCGTCGCTAATGCCAGTAACGCCTCGTCGCACAGTAACAGGAGGAAAAACTCACATTTGGTTTGTGCCGAGGAGAACAGCCGAGCGTGCTAAAAATAACTGAGTAACAAATGGCAGACAACACTCAGGCTTGCCGTTGAATTTATTCGGGGGCCTCCGGCGCTTACCCGTAGTCGCTAGCACTCGTGCTAGGAGATTATCCGGTCCGGCTAGCGATTGGACGGCCAGAGTGTGTATCCAGATAGCGACGACTAGCAGGTTAGCCTCAGCAGCATCAAATGCTAACGCTAGCGATGCTAGACGCGCCGACAGAAAGTATGGGCTAAACGGCTTAATGAAAGTGTCCAGTACCGTATTCCTTCCCGCTGGATCCTTACACGGTGGGTAACTCTGTAATGGCTCCGTAAGCACAGTGAAAAGAGCTGGATCCATGATGCAGTGAAGGATACGATTTTAATAAAGTGAGGGTGCAGAATATATATACAGTGAAACACGTAACGAAAACAAACAAAACACCGGAAACGACGCCGACAAAAACAATAATCTAAGTTCAAAAGCTGTACAAAATCCAAGTAGTCCAAAACCGTAAACATCAGAAACCCACACCTGCGCTTGCTGTCACGTGCCCTTAAATAATACATCATCGCCCTGACAACGTAGTACTTCGTACTTCGTCAGCCTGTTGTCATATGAGGGGCGGGGCCCCGTTCGTATCCTTACAAGCAGTGGGGTGCGTCTTTCTGTTTCCAATTGAGCAAAATCAATCTTCGTGCTAACAATGTTACAAATCCAAGTATTGTACGCTGATTATTAGTTAGCTTAGTATTGAAACTGCTGACACCAAAAACAGCTAAAATTGGGTCTGGGACCAATTGTATTTCCAGCACCACCAATATCAACTAGAAAACTGAAATCCAGTAGTCAATAATCTTAGGACAACTCCAAAACATATGTCCTAGAGAAGCTGGAGCTTGACCACAACTATCACATAATGGGTCCACAGAGGAAAACATCTTGGATAGCTTTAGTTTGGACAAGTAAAGTCTGTGCAGGATCTTGAACTGTATTAGACTATGTCCAATGCAAATTGGGGAGGAATGAACTCGCTCTTGTGCTTCCTCCCATTGCCGATCTTCAATAACTACTCCAAGACCAGCTTCCCATGCTGTTTTATAATTTGTCATATATAGTTCAAACTCCCCCTTTAATAAATGGATTCTGTAAAAATACTATCTCCATCTGTAAATATTTAAAGAAATGCGAGGGAAACACTTTTTAATGAACAAGTTTTGAAAGGATCGAATCCTTTTACCAAACCAACTATGAAACACTGAATCAGTTTGGGAGGGGATAAAAACAAATGATTAGTGGGCTTAAAACCGAGCATGCTTGCCACTTAAAATGTTTTCTTATCTCTTTCCAAATTTTTAGTGAATTGCAGAGACTCTTAACGTTAGCTAAGCTAACAGATTGGGAGAGGAGTACATTAACATTATCGCTTCCATCAACCGAAAATATTGATAAAGATAGACCATCAGCGACTTCAACACCGAGCACCCCAGACGTTTTAGACGTTGTTGCATAAGATGTTTTAATGAACGTTTCACAGATGAATGCCAAACATATTTGATACACTTTGGATAAAATATCTAAATCCAAAGACGTTGCTTCTTGGACAGAGAGTTAGTGTTTAGAAGTAAATCCATCCCCAGTTCACACATGCTTGATTTAGTTAAAAGCGTCACAGCGCCACAAAATTTTGGATGACTGGAGACCTGTTGGATGGTACAAGTTTCTGGAAACATTTGCACATTAAACATTGACATTAAACATGCCAAGTTCTGTAAAGCCGAATCAGACATAAGACTATTAAGATTAACTCTTTTAAAACACAATCAACCCCACCAATAGCCATGCCTAAACAGAGGGTAGTCTCAAGTACTCCTGCTAGACAATCTAATTACCCTGAAGGCGGAATACTCAAATCATCCACTCTTGATCATAGCATGTGGTTGAGTTTTTAATATCCTAATTTTTTTATTTTCATACTGTGACTTTTTGTTTATATTTTACCGGCTAATGTCAATGTTGTCGATATTGTTGTATGTATTGTGTGTGTGTGTGTGTGTGTGTGTGTGTGTGTGTGTGTGTGTGTGTGTGTGTGTGTGTGTGTGTGTGTG
>JAOTRA010057637.1:0-16905 GCA_026260255.1 Pseudolaguvia tuberculata | reverse complement strand
TGTGTGTGTGTGTGTGTGTGTGTGTGTGTGTGTGTGTGTGTGTGTGTGTGTGTGTGTGTGTGTGTGTGTGTGCATGCTAAACGGTGTGTGCTTAATGTGCGTTGCAGCGATTAAAACCATATTACCGGCTCTATTGTGGGTTCTCTCGCACTTAAAGAACTAACTATATAGTACATGTGGGTCACATAGTGTAGCCAGAATACTTAACATTCACAGCTACACTTCCTTTTGGTGATCTGACTTGTAGGAGAGTCCACCGTCGAGTCCTACTACAGCAGCTCAAAGACGATTGGAGCAGATCTTCTTCGGCTCTGTAATTACTGTTGGCTTTTTTCTCCTCCTTTAGTGTTATATCACTCTTTCCCAAGTCTAATACTGTCCTCTACTATCCTTTCAATCCTTCCTAAAATGAAAACTTATTTACCTTTAGTTTTTTAAGGTGGGTGATATAATCAAAATCATGATGCTCGACAGGAGTTTTGTACTTGATGAATATTACATGATATTGTGTAGCACTGCAGACTAAACAGTGGTGCATTAAAATGTAAAAAAAAAAAAAGGGAAAATAAAGGTTTTAATTGCTCAATTATATTAATAAATATTTAATATTCTGAAAATAATAAATCAACATTGTAACTCTGCGTCATAAACATCATATGTTATCATGATATTGACATTGTGTTACCAAGCCTGTGTACAATTAACCTGATTAGTTCTAACTCTAACGATATCATTTAAGCATCCTGGTACAGCCGAACCAACCTGAGTGACTTCCATTCCCTTGCACTGGTTTTGCACAGGAGCTGTATGCATGCATCACTGCCATAACATCAGCATCATACTATTCATTAATCACTGAATTCATTCTCATTTCTCACTCCCTTGTGTTCTTTTCATCTATTCATGTTTCCTCATTTGTACTTTCTGCTGTCTTGCTCGATGTCTCTGGCTGTTTTAGCTGGAGTCGGCACAAGGTGCGCCTTTGTCCACATCAACTCAGGTCCAAGACCAGCCCGAAAACTCTGCTTCATCTCTCAGCTTCGGTGCAGTGTGTTCTCGTATAGTCTGCTTCAGTGTAAGCCTCTATTCCATGCCCTCTCCAGTTTTCCAATAGCTACCTTCCATTTGCTGACCCAATCACTCTACTGTACCAATTGTTTTAATAAGCATCCTTTTTTGTTGCTGCTGGATAATGTTCTTCCGTTGTACAGCAGCATTAAGCCATACGTTTCCGTACAGCAGAATGATATCACACGTTTGCTGTTTGTAAATGATTTGCGCAGCTTTGTTATTTTTGACTCCCAGCTGCTGTTGTCACATTGCATGTAGATATTTATAATGTTCATACCATTCTGTATCACTTCATTTTACCAGCATAGAGCGTTAGTGTGGTAAGCCATTCGATCAATTAGGTAAGCCTTGAACAGCCAAAGGTCTTAACATTGTCAACTAGGTATGGGTAGCTGATTACATTTATTTAGTCGATAGTCTGTGATAATCTCGAAAATTGATTGATTAATGGTCACATTTGAATTATTATTGTCTGGCTGTAACAAACCGAAAGCATATTGATTTCAGAACAAAAGCGTGATTCAGTCCCTACAGGATTTTGCAGGTCCTTTTTTGATTGCTGTGGGTTGCAATGACTGATGCATTTGTTTTTCTGTATACTGCTGCAATTAAATTGCAGGATTAAATTCATTTCAGCACCACTTTGTAAAGAGCTGCCTGCTGTGTAAAACAGTTCATTGCTTTTTCTGGTCTTGTGCAAAAACTTTTGTTTGGTTAATGAGAGACATTGGTATCTTCAAAATAAGGACATTTAAAGGACAAGTCATTTTTTGTTTTATTATTGATTATTGCTGCCCATCCCTGATGCTGACTATTCCTTCTTTCCTAAGACAATTCTATTAAATATCAATTTTTTTTAAATCTAAAACTATTTATTTAAAAGTGGAATGCAGCCTAATTATGTTTTTTCTCCCTGAAGATTTACTGTGTGGTTTGCCATTTCCCCTCCTATTGGCGCCTCTCTTTCCAGCCCATTATGCAATACATACAATATTTATTACCCATTTACAGCTAATAAAAGTAGCATTTAAAATGTTTATGTAGGAAGCATGAAGGTGTGTAACAGTGTATGTACCTTCTTCTGGTTGGCTGCTGCGTCACAGGGACTGGTGGAAGAAGATCCTGTGGCTGTCCTGCAGGCGGCCCACATAGCTGCCGCCCAGCCAAAGGTCTGCAGTTTTGTGCGCGTGTGTGTGTGTGTTTGAAAGCGAGCATGATTCAGAAACATGTTTGCTCCTGCTTTCATGTCAAGAGTGCCATGTGTGCCCTTTCTTTCAGTGCTATGGTCCTACATCTCTCTCTGTTATATCCACCCTGAACAACAACAACAACAACAACCAATCCCAGCAGCATCAGTGACACATTAAAATGCTAATCTCTGTCAAAGAAATTATACTTTTGGTGGATTCCAGCCTTTTGTTACTGTCTGTCTGGATCTGTTGTTGTGGTTTTTTACCCTGTGTGGTTAAACTCTTGATGTGAATCGTTCACAAGGGTTTCTTTTAATAAAATTACATAACTGTAGATTTATTCCTCTACTTGGTGTCTAATACTAAAGGGTGGTAGTGGGTTAAGGTGTTAGACTGCTGATAAGTAACTTGTAGGTTCAACTCTCAGCACCACCAAGCTGCCACTGCTGAGCCAGAGCAGGACACAACCCTCAACTGCTCAGTCAGCATTATATGAAAATGTATATGAATGTAAGTCAATCTGGATACATTTATACACATAAGCAATCAACACCTTAATGTCACCCCTTCTGTTATTAAAAAAAAAACCATACTAGTCATCCGAACCCCTCATTTGTGCTTTTTATTGTATACACCCCGACAGGGTAGAGGTTGGCCTTTCATGCTGAACTGTGATTTTCATACAGTATCATAAGACAGCTTCTATCATCAGTCTTTATTGCATGCACAGTGCATGGAGTGCTTTTTGTGTGGGATTAGGAATGAGTCTTTACAATGTTTGTATTTATTTGCGTGTATTTTCTTGCCCAGGTGAAGACAGAGGAACAGATCGCTGCAGAGCAGGCATGGTACGGCTCCGAGAAAGTGTGGCTGGTCCACAAGGATGGCTTCTCATTGGGTGAGTTCAACTGCCAAAATACACAAAATAGAAAAACTATAAAATAAGAAACGAATCAGATCAAGAAGCAACAAAGTGTACACTGGATAAAGGATTGTAATGTCAGACAATGGAGAGTTGCAGGGAGAAGTAGTAGTGAAGGTGGAAGAGTTTAAGTACTTGGGGTCAACAGTGCACAGTAATGAAGAGCGCGTTAGAGAAGTGAATAAAAGAGTTTGGACATGTGCAGGAGAGGGATATGCAGTATATTGGTTGGAGAATGCTGAGGATGGAGGTGCCGGGCAAGAGGAAAGAAGGAAGTCCAAGGAGGAGGTTTATGGATGTGGTGAGGGAAGATATGCAGGTAGTTGGGGTGAAAGAGGCAGATGTAGCGGACAGGGTAGTGTGGAGAAAAGCGATCCGCTGTGGCGACCCCTAACTGGAGCAGCCGAAAGGAGAAGACGGCAACTTTCCACCGCTGCAATCTTGCTATTACATTGGTTAGGCTTGTGATCAGTTAAAATATTTAAGTTGTAGATTGAATTTGAAAGGGCTTAAATATTTTAATGACGACAGTAGTCATATCTCTCGAAATTTTGAGGTGTTCTGTCTTTTGTTTTGGGTTTGTAGCGAGACGGCGCATGTAGAATATAAGGGCTAATCACAAAAACGGTTGCTTTTTTCCCTGCTTCACCGTAGCCACTTTGCTGAAGACGGAGCCAGTAAGTCTGCCGGAGGGAAAGGTGAAGATCAAACTGGAGCATGATGGGACGGTACTAGAAGTGGATGAGGATGATGTGGAAAAGGTAAATATCTGTAACACAAGGGCAGTAGTGTCGATCTACTTTAATAATTAGGTACCTTACACTAGGTTTGCTCACATGGTGCATTATATTCTGATTACATTTAGTTTAAAGTCTAATCCAGATGAAACTGCTTCATGTAAACACATAAGGCAGAAACTTTATTCAGAAAACATTCTTGCAAATATTTTCAAGACAGTTCCACCATACAGAATTTTACATTTCTTAATGGCTATAAACCTCAAAAAGCTTCTATAAGATGCTTTTGCCAACAATATGCTCAGTTACCAGTATAACCTGATCCATTGAGCAACACGTTTATTTAACTAGACTCTAATTTTTGCCATAAAATAGCCATTGAAGCTAACATTGCATTAAAAAAAACCCAAACCAAACCAATCATGTAAACACCCCAATCAGAATAAAAATGGACAATCCATTATAAGATCAAAGAAGCACAGCTACAGAAAAGCTCGGCCTCTTTTTTTTTTATTAAACTTTTAGAAAAAAAACTGCACTGCACTCATAAATAGTAGAGTCACAGGGTTTTGAGTTATGTATTAGATCATTTTTAGAATTGTCTTTTCTTTGCATTTATTACAATAATGTGCAACAGATTTGAACAAAAACAGCCATGTGGCACCGATTGTTTTAGCAGTAGCGAAAATCTAATTATATGCCAACCTAATAAAAATGTCAATTAAAGCGTTTAAAGATTAATGAAGCACCGCTGTAGAAAAGCAGTCCATTTGGCATCACACCTTAACCACTAAGCCGACCCTAATGAGGATGGCTACATTCTCTGGGGGAAGAGAGTAGAACTCGGAGCGGTCACCTCTTGAAGTGGCCATTCCAGCTTATGTCTCTGCATTTACTTAATTTCTGTCGTCACTAAGATTTCTATTGTGCCGTCTGTAACACCGAACTTCACTTCATCTCCTCCATCTCCCACTCTACTGTGATGTAGCGAGCAGTCAACTTGCGCAACTTTCTGTAGCCCATGATGTCCACCCGTCTGTAATGAGGCATTCAATAAATCTGCTGCTATTTTAATTTTTTTTTCTGTTTGAAAAGTTCCAGCACGATAAACTTCCTGATAGATGTGCTTATTGCTTCAGCCTGTGAGACCAAAATTCTCCCATCCATGTGAATTGAACGATGTGGGAGGATTTTCAATCTTTTCTGCTCCTCTGCTAGTTGTCGTTAACTGACTACTACTATCCAGTGATGTGAACACCACTGCTCTGTGTACATGGTTACAAAATTACTAATAATATCTGCCAGAATAAAACTGTCTTTCATTCTGTTTTCTTTAAAATAAAAATCTCCAAGTTAAAAAATTAGCAGGCCAACTGCGAGCGGACCGGGAATAAATAACCTGATTAAGTAATGTATTAAACCCAGTATAAAACACAAGATATAGTAAAACGCAATGACTGTATGGTAAACGGTGCTAAAGACCAGTTCGGAACAGTTAGCATCTGAGGTGAACACCGTTATCAAGCTGAATGATCTCTACAGGCATTATGAATGTGCAGTGACTGTTCAATTGCACTTGAACGTTGATTTTTCCATTCATTGCCCAAACATCTGTTTGATCAGAGTGGAACAGCGATTAATTAGTGCATCTTTGACAACTTGTGTTCCTTTTGGTTTATGTGTATATGTGTGTGTATGTGTATGTGTATGTGTGTGTGTGTGTGTGTGTGTGTATGTATGTATGTGTGTGTATGTATGTGTGTGTATGTATGTGTGTGTATGTATGTATGTGTGTGTATGTGTGTGTGTGTGTGTGTGTGTGTGTATATGTATGTATGTGTGTGCCAGAGAAACTGAACACTTGGGTAAATGCTTCACTGCCTCTGTTGTTTCTAAGCAAACTGTTTTATGAGGCAATGCTAGAAAGCCTCTGATGGAAAATCTAAAAGCAAGCTGTTTGAGGCAACCCATGTCAACTGGTTGCCAGTATGCTTTTACTATTTTATTAGCAAAAGTGTTTTTAGGCCATATTAATGTTTTGTGGAAACATATGTGCATCATTTAATATCCTCCTGCATCTGTTTGGACTGGAAATTGTACACTCATTATTGCTGTTTCCTCTCCCAGGCGAACCCTCCATCCTATGACCGCTCTGAGGACCTGGCGACTTTGCTGTACCTAAACGAGTCCAGCGTGATGCACTGTCTGCGGCAGCGATACGGCGGAAACCTTAACCACGCTTACTCTGGGCCTAGCATGGTTGTCATCAACCCGATCAGTGCTCCCTCGATGTACTCTGAAAAGGTACAAAAACTCACATAGGATTATTTCCTTATGTTAATTAATACAGATGTCTGCACTATTCCTATACACAGTGGCATATGCTGTGAGAAATGTATTATTACAAATGAGACAAAACAGACATGCATCTCTGGTTGGCTTCTTAGATCAGTATTGTATTACATTTAAGAAGAATCTACTGTGTAAAGACTGCTGTAGTATTTATTTATATCCTTTAAATATTATGTTAGTATGTCCACTTTTTTGAGCAGGCTGATTTAAGAAAGAAAAAAAAAACCTCATGGCAATTTGGCTTAGACTTATAACTACTTCTTCTCCTTTCGGCTGCTCCCGTTAGGGGTCACCACAGCGGATCGCCCTTCTCCACATACCCTGTCCGCTATATCTGCCTCTTTCACCCCAACTACCTGCATATCTTCCCTCACCACATCTATAAACCTCCTCTTTGGGCTTCCTCTTTTCCTCCTACCCGGGACCTCCATCCTCAACATTCTTCTACCAATATACTGCATGTCCCTCCTCTGCACATGTCCAAACCATCTTAACCTAGCCTCTCTCACCTTGTCTCCAAAACATCCTACATGCGCCGTCCCTCTAATAAACCCATTTCTAATCCTGTAAATGTGTCAATTCTACACAAATAATTTAAGTAATTGTTTGATTTCCGATGAGTAATGTTAGACTTTCAATAGCGTGGTTTAACCAGTGTGGCGCTGTAGTAGCGGAACTGTCAGTGTTACTGACTCTTAAGTTCTCTTATGTTTTTTTGCTTTGGGGTACAAAGAAAATGAGCAATCAGTTTGCTAATGATTAATCTCAGTGAAAAAAATCTCATCATTTGTTTTTCAGGTGATGCACATGTTTAAAGGCTGTAGACGTGAAGACACTGCACCGCACATCTACGCCGTGGCTCAATCGGCATATCGGAACCTTCTGACCACGCGGCAGGATCAGTCCATCGTTTTGCTGGGCAAGAGTGGAAGTG
The DNA here is from genome assembly GCA_026260255.1 of Pseudolaguvia tuberculata. Taxonomy (NCBI): domain Eukaryota; kingdom Metazoa; phylum Chordata; class Actinopteri; order Siluriformes; family Sisoridae; genus Pseudolaguvia; species Pseudolaguvia tuberculata. Next base: position 9,699 of record JAOTRA010057637.1, on the reverse strand, counting down.
GCAAGACCACCAACTGCCAGCACATGGTGCAGTACCTGCTATCTATTGCTGGCAGCACTGGGAAGATCTTTTCAGGTAAAAATGCTAAAGAGGTTAAGGACAGGAGTAGTGCAAATTCATATACAGCCAGTGTTTGGGAGTAACTAGTTACATATAGCAGTGCTGTTATTACAAAATAAATTACAGATACTTATGAAAATATTAAGTTATTCATTCATCTTCTTACCTGCTTAATCTCTAACTCGGAGTCACATGGGTCTGTTGGAGCCTATCCCAATGCACATAGGGCGAGAGGGAGGGGTACACCCTGGACGGTCCATCTCCATCGCCAGTCCATCTCAGGGCAACACATAGACAAACAACAACTCACACACACATTCACTCCTATGGAATATTTACAATCACCAATCCACCTAATCTGCATGTTTTTGGACTGTGGGAGTACCGGAGGAAACCCACGCAAGCACAGGGAGAACATGCAAACTCGGCACAGGAAAATCCCCGGCCAGGGAATTGAACTCGGGACCTTCTTCTTGTTGAGGCGACCGTGCTAACCACTACGCCACCGTGCCGCCCTTATAAAAATATTTTCTTTAGAATGTGCTGAACAATATTCATTTGTTGTTGCTGTGCCTGTTTTAGAACTTTCTACTAAATTTGTTCATTCAAGCGGTTCTGTCGTGATGCTTTTGATTGGTTCCGCCAAAGATGTTCATTCACAAGCTTTAAGCTACTACCCTGTCTGAACGTAAGATTAATCCTGACTGGAAATTATTTAGTTGAAAATGTCAGTTTCGTTAAAAGTAATCAAAACAAATATAATCAGTTAATCTTTTTTTTTTTTAGTAAAGTTAATTTAAGTGATTCAAATTTACTCTACTTTTTAAAATGTAAATAGCTTAATTTTTAATCTGTATCCTATCACAATTTTATATTAACCATCTCAACATTGTACACTAGAGAACGAGACCCCAGAGAAATGCTGGATGCCCTTCCTAACGTAACCCTCCAATTTATCCGGGCTTGGGACCGGCACTAAAGCTGCACTAGCTTGTGTAACCCTAATACAGGGGCCGGGAACCTTTTTGACTCAGAGAGCCATGAAAGCAAAATATTTGGAAATGTATTTCAGTGAGAGCCATAGAATATATTTTTAGAGTGATTGAAAAGGGGGCGTTTATCTGTTTACCCAGCAACAGCCAACGGAGGCTATCATCATCCAATTAAAATAATGGACAATTGCTCCTGCAGCCAACTCCAGCACTGAACAGGACATGAGCAGTGGAAAATCGATGGATGGATTAAAACAAGTGATATTTTATGTTTTATCAGAAAAGCCGAAATCTGGCAGCCAGTTGCAATAATCAAAAGAGCCACACCTTGCTCGCGAGCCATAGGTTCCCGACCCCTGGCCTAATGGCTGGGATTTCGCCTAATGTACATGTTTTTGGACTGTGGGAGGAAACCCACGCAAGTGCGGGGAGAACATGCAAACTCCACATAGAAAGATCCACAACCCGGGAATGGAACCCGGGACCTTCTTGTTGTGAGGCGACCATGCTATCCACCGTGCCACCTTTTATCTTCTTCTTCTCCTTTCGGTTGCTCCCGTTAGGGGTCGCCACAGCGGATCATTCTTCTCCACACTACCCTGTCCTATACATCTGCCTCTTTCACTCCAACTACCTGCATATCTTCCCTCACCACATCCATAAGCCTCCTCTTTGGTCTTCCTCTTTTCCTCCTGCCCGGCACCTCCACCCTCAGCATTCTCCTACCAATATACTGCATGTCCCTCCTCTGCACATGTCCAAACCATTTCAACCTACAGCCTCCTTCACCTTGTCTCCAAAACATCCTACATACGCCGTCCCTCTACCGCGCCACCTTTTATAATGTTCATAAATATACCACTGTACGTATAGACATGGCCTTAGTGATAATGATGCAGACAAACTGAAAAAGTTATAGCTTGGCAATGGTTATAGCTTGGCATTTGTTGCTGATTGATAGATGCAGGTTTTGCTAACTATACACACAAGGCCAAATCAGATAATTAGCCTTGCTTATCAAAGGCACGATTAGCACTCCGAATGATCCACTGCAGATTACATTGCTCAGCTGTAGCTTTAACAAGGCCATGATGCTATCTGTGTATGTTCACCTCTTACTGCTGCAGCTGCAAACACCTCTTATGGGTCAATCGGGAGGATTTAGGTAATTAGTCTGTGAGTAACTGAGACTGTGTGTGTTTGTGGGGTTTTTTATAGTGGAGAAATGGCAAGCAGTCTACACCATCTTGGAGGCATTTGGAAACTGTGCAACCTCCATGAATTCCAATGCAAGCCGCTTTTCTCAGATTGTCTCTCTGGACTTTGACCAAGCTGGCCAGGTGGCCTCCGCCTCCATCCAAGTACCATTTTTATACTTTGAATAAACATTTTTACACACAGTTGGTCTGAATTCCACTAGCACTTTAATTCATCCAAATGTAATCTGTATTGGCTCGGCTGTGTAGACTATGCTGCTGGAGAAACTGAGAGTGACCAAAAGACCGGAGGCTGAGTCCAACTATAATGTGTTTTATTATATGATGGCTGGAGCAGACAACACTCTCAGGTAAGAACCGTCAAGTGTAAATTCATGATTTTACCACTTAGAGCCTAATGGTAATCACTCATTCCGTCATCTTCTGTAATCTGCTACTGGTGATAATTCCACTTGGTCACTAAATGAAGGTCACCTGTTTGTATTTTTTTTTTCCAGAACTGAGCTACATTTCAACCATTTTGCTGAGCACAACACCTTTGGGATTATGCCACAGTCAAAGGTAGACATGCAACATAATTTCAAAGTACAGTAAAAAAGCAGCAAACTCTAATATTCAAAGTGTGTGAAATCAATAAATACTAATGGTTCTGAAATGGACTAGTGTCCAGGGTGTACCCCTGCCTTTCGCCCTGTGTGCTGGGATAGGCTCCAGCAGATCTCTGTGACCCTAAATTAGGGTATAAGCGGGTTAGAAATAAGCGGGTTAATAATTCATACAAAATCAACAGTAGGGCAGCTCGGTGGTGTAGTGGTTAGCACGATTACCTCACAACAAGAAGGTCCCGGGTTCGATTCCGGGGATCTTTCTGTTCTGAAGTTACGTGTTTTACTCCGGTACTCCGGTTACCTTCCACAGTCCAAAAACATGCAGGTCGATTGGTGATTCTAAAATGCCCATAAGAGTGAATGGGTGTGTGTGAGTGGTTGTTTGTCTGTGTTGCCCTGCAATGGACTGGTAACCCGTCCAGGGTCCAGCTCTTGCCCTATGTGAGCTGCGATAGGCACCAGTAGATCCCTGTGACCCTGAATTAGGGAATAAGCGGTAAGATGATGAATGAATGAATGAGAAGCAAAAATAGGCTTAAAGCTATATTTTGCAGAATATTTCTATCAGCATATAAAATGTTTTGGCAAATGAATGACGCGTAGGCTGCACACAAGTCTGTCAATCCACGATACAAACGTAATCTTTAGTATGTGTGCAAAACTCACATTTTTATTTTTATTTTTGTAAAGCTTTAACTAAGCTCTAATTACAGACTGCAGATTAGCATGTGAAATTTCTCTTTAAACAAACCTGATTCACTTGTTATTGTAATAATATCTGTGTGTGTGTGTGTGTGTGTGTAGCCTGAAGACAAGCAGAAGGCAGCACAGCAGTTCACTAAGTTGCAGGCAGCTATGAAGGTGCTCGGCATTTCAGCTGATGAGCAGAAAGCTCTTTGGCTCATACTGGGAGCCATCTACCACCTGGGAGCTGCTGGAGCAACAAAAGGTGAGTGTCTGTGCGTGATTGAGAGACTGAAAGAAATATTACCTTTTGTTTTGTAGCCAATTCAGGTACTATAAACCTTCATATCAACTAATAATAATAATATTAACATACAATACATGTATGGGGCAGTACGGTGGTGTTGTGAATAACACTGTCACCTCACAACAAGAATGTCCCGTGTTCCATTCACGGGTCGGGATCCTTCTGTGCGAAGTTTGCATGTTCTCTCTGCGCTTATGTGCAGTGGAGTAATCCTCAGAGTACTCTAGTTTCCTCCCACCGTCCAAAACATGTACATAAGGTTTATTGGTGAGTCAAAATTGCCCATAGAAATGAATGAGTGTGTGTGCGGTTGTTCGTCTATGTGTTGCCCTGCAATGGACTGGCGATGTGTCCGCCCTATGTGAACCCACGTTACCCTGAATTAGGGAATAAGGGGTAAGAAGATGAACGAATAAATGAATACAGGTATGTGATGCAATGTAAAAAAGAAAAGAGAGAGAGAGGTAGAGTCTGTTTCTATTTGTGGGTGAGCATCGTCTCCCAGGAGCTTGAAACCTGCTGGACTAGAATAGTGTTTAGCAGATGCTGTCTGTATTAATAAAGACAATCAGAAGGTTAAGAGAGAAGCATATGGAAGAGAAGATTCCTGATCAGAGAGACAGAGGAGGGATAGTGTGAAAGAGAGAAAGAGGTGTTAGTGTTATTTTCCAACGATAAAGGAAGCGACTGATGGTGTGTGATAATAATCCACAGATTTGCTGTCTCCACATGAGACTGACTGTCTGTCACTGTTTGTTTTCCTTCATTGCACCGGGAGCTTTCTGGCTCTATAGGGCTGCTGGCTTGTGTATGGTGATGCAGTGCACAGACGAAACAGACACAATGTGCCACTGATGTGTGATGCGATTCCTGTCCAACTACATTCAGAAGTTTATAAACTTTAAAATATCTGAATTTTTCTAAATCATTGAACAACCTACAAATAATCTTTAGTGACTCTCAGAAATTCTGTTTATTTAACTATTTATGTACGTTTACCTTTTGAAACAAGGACTATAGAAAGCCAATGTAAAAGAATCAGATATAATGAGGTGAAAACTGAATCTATGGGAAGCCTTTATTCAGAACAACTTACATTTCTCTCATTCTTACAACTGATTAAACCGTCGAGGGACATTCTTAAGGGCCCGGCATTGGCAGCTTGGTGGTTTGGAGAATTAAACCTCTTCAACAGTAATCCAACATCTTAATCACCGATCTACTGCTTCCCCAATCATAAAAAGACAACAAGAAGGACCCGGGTTCGATTCCCGGGTCTTTCTGTGCATAGTTTGCACGTTGTCATGCTTGCATGTTGTTCGTGGGTTTCCTCTAGGGGAAACTCCGGTTTCCAAAAAATTTGAGAGATGAGAGAGAATTTGTATCTCTCTCATAAAATGAGAAAAACATGCACCATCCAATCAGCATTTATCAATTTATATACAGCTGCAACCTTTATTTCAAATTTCATTTGTTCGTTTGTTCCTTCCTTCCTTCCTTCCTTCCTTCCTTCCTTCCTTCCTTCCTTCCTTCCTTCCTTCCTTCCTTCCTTCCTTCCTTCATTCTCTTACGCGCTTATTCCCTAATTCAAGGTCACAGTGGTTTGCTAGAGCGTATCCCAGCGCACATAGGGTGAGAGGCAGGTACACCCTGGAGAGGTCACCAGTACACTGCACGGCACACATAGACAAACCAACACACACATTCACTCCTATGGGCAATTTAGAATCACCAATCAGCCTAAGGTACATGTTTTTAGACGGTGGAAGGAAACCGCAGTACCCGGAGGAAACGTACTTTAGCACTGGGAGAAGATGCAAAATCCGCACAAAAAGATCCCCGACCTGGGAATTGAACCCGGGAGCTTCTTGTTGTGAGGCGACCGTGCTATCCACTATGCCACTGCGCCGCCCTATTTCAAATGTAATATTGTAATGTAATTTATACATGGCGTAATATGAGTTTAAACTATAATAAAAAGTCATTTTATTAACATCACATTTTGCTAGAGCGTCTCACTAAAACCCAGTGGATAATCCCACTGACAAAAATAACCACTAACCATTAGAGGGCAGTGTTACTCTTTTTTCAAAAGTCTATTTCACCCAAAACTGTCCACCATCAGCATTTCTGCAAGCCCTACAGTTGTGAGGTTCTTTCTTCTTAATTTAAAAAAAATAAAAAATTACGTTATTAATAGAAATTAAATAATCTACTTCGTTTGAACACATTTACAGTGTTTGTCAGAAGCCTTTATTCAGACCAATGTATTCATACAACTGATTTCATACAAACAGTCGAGGGTTTGTGGGACTTGCATAAGGGCCCAGCATAGGCTTGGTGGTTTGGAGTTTTAAACCTCTTGAACATCTTAACCACCGATCTACGGCTTCACCCTGAGATTCTTGTCCTCCTGCACCAGCAACACCCTTAACACATGATTAGAGCTCTATGCTGAACAATACATTTTAGGAGTCAGACAGAGGAACTCACACAAATCAGACGCCCAGAAATATCATTTAGAAACGTTCCCCTGAAATGAAGCAGCAGACTGTGACCTTTCACACTAAGCGTCTGTGGTTACTAATAGTTATAGGATTTTGTAATAGTAATAGGATTTTAGCCCCTTTGCTGATTTTCATAGACTACCAGTCTACCAGTGTGCTTTTTGTCATAGCATGATAAATAAACACTTCTGCAAATAATTAAGTGTGTGTTCAGTAATATTTCTGTGTGTTGTTCTAACCCTCTTCTTTTCCGATTGCATGTTGCATGCGACTGAATGCAGAGACTGAAGAAGGTAAAGAAAACTCCCCCCAAACCTAATAACCTCGATCAAACTTTTTTTTAACGCCACATTGGAATGGTATTTCCTAATGCCTTTATCGCCACTGCCAGGCACTTTCATTTGCATTTTTATTGTCTCCCATCCTCTTTCTTCTTCGCCTCGCTGTCGCTTTCTCTCTCTATCTCTGTGTCTCTCTCTCTCTCTTTTGCTTTGTAGCCGTGTCCCTGTCTGTCTTAAAGCTGAGCTAAAACTCGACGGAGGCGGAGTGTGGTGTCAGAACTTTGTTTTCTTTTTAACTTTCACTGCTTTTCATGTATCTGCCACCTCATCCTGCCCACCCCTCTGTGTAGACTTTTCAGTTCTGCAGTGTTTTTCTCTTGTTACCACCCCAGAACACACTTCTCCCGCACCCCAAAAAAAGCCTTTCTGTTGTCTGGCCTCGTTTGTGATGTTTTTTTCGTTGCTTTTTTTCATCTTCTGCATGAGCTGCTTTGGGTGTTGCTTTAACGCCTCTTCCATCTGCTAGCCTGGCTTCATATACACTTCAACGCTGTAGAATTTGTCATTTCAACTGTGCATAAACTTTTTCCATGATAGATATTAGATCAGATGAAGTTCTTCTATAACACATACATTTTCTGTGATTAGCATAAAATTAGACTTATTAAATCAATTATTCTTAATCTAGCTAGTTTATTTCATTTTATATGTTCACATTAATTTAATTGAAAGACATTATGGGGTGACCATACATGGGGTGACTGTTTCTCCTGCACATCTCTTTTTGAACCTTAATTAATAGCAAAATATCCATTCATTGCGTGTGTTTTTGCACCGCTTTCACTTTTCTTTAAAGTCTTGCCTTTCCCAAGCCATACTTGGTCAGACATTGGTTCACTTGCATGTCACCCATTACCCTCAGCAACACAAGAAAAGTGACAAATCAGTGGCTTGCCGTTAAACAGTAGGTGGCACATAGTTTCTAAAACAGATTAAAGAATAAATCAAAGTACACGTAAATTCACACATGATTTAGAGAGAGAATTCCTGCATTTACATCACGGTCAGGGTCGTGTGAAACACAATGCGTGATCTGCTAAGCTGGCACCTACATGTCAGTTGCAAATAAAAGTGCTAGTGGAACACACATTTGCAGCTAAAGTGAGAAGGTCAGCAGATTAATTAGCTGATTCATTTTGTGGGAAAACGGAGATCTTACAGAAATGATTTTATAGCAACTGATTATTGTAAGTTATAGCGATGAAAAGAGAGTCATGCTAAAGACATTCAAAGTAAAACTATTGTTTATTATTTCATAGTTTTTAGTTTAAAAGTTGAATGTTAATTTACGAGATACAAATGTTTATCCTGGAATGATCAGGATAGTGTCAGATTATTTTAAAGGCAATGATTCATCTCTTCTAAACACAGAAAATGTATCAAAACAGTTTTGAACCCTGAGCAGTCACCTTTCCTGTCAGGTCAAACTGCTAACACATTTCTTTTTTTTTTTTTCTTCTCATTCACAGTCGGCCGTAAACAGTTTGCACGTCACGAGTGGGCCCAGAAAGCTGCCTATCTCTTAGGCTGCACCCTTGAAGAACTTTCCTCATCCATCTTCAAACACCAACCTAAAGGAACCCTACAGAGGTCTACCTCTTTCCGGCAGGGTCCGGATGACATCGGTGCTGGAGAAAGTCCAGGTGCACGCCTTTTTTCTGATACCCCAGACATGAGAAATGAATGTATCAGTCGAATCAACACGCATCATATTCCTGAGTCTACTAGCAAATGTAACATATCAAAAATGTACTTAGACATTATTGAACAAGGAAAAAACGTTATTTTCTTCTCAAGCGGTTTTCTTCTAAAGCTCACTGTTGGTCTAAGCTAACTCACTGTTGATGATTCAGGTGCAAAGATCACAGCCCTGGAATGTTTGGAGGCCATGGCCGCTGGGCTCTACGCAGAACTCTTCACTCTGGTCATCTCCCTCATCAACCGGTCAGCGTTCATTCCCTGCTCATTTCCTCTGTAGTCAGCATGCCACTGCAGCTCTCGCCCCACAGACTAGCCTAATGGACTGTGACCAAGAGCTTCCATTTTATGTGCCAGAAAACATTATTTTCCAGTTCTTAGAAAACTTCTATTGTTTATTTTGGTACTTTGCATATGTTTTCTAATAGTTGACGACGTCTGTATACTATGTATACTTTACTATAAGTGGATTGTAAATCGATGAATTAAAGCATCCAGATTAGAGGTTTTTTTTTTTTTTAGATATTTAAATGACATAAAAGCATCACCTAATTTATAAAGAAAGTAGATGTGTACGTAAAATAATAAATAAAAAATGAAAATATTTTTTACTTATTATTTTACGTACACATGAAAACTACAAATGTGTAATAGTTAACATGCTTCTTTAAATCTTATATGGTAATTGCCAAAATTATTAGAAAATAAATGTAATAATAATAATAAATAATCCATGTCCTGCGATGGGCTGGCGACCCGTCCAGGGTGTACCCCTGCCTCTTGTGCTATGTGCGCTGGGATAGGCACCAGCAGACCCCCGTGACCCCGAATTAGGGAATAATCGGGTACAAAGATGAAAAATAATCCATGACCCAGAATCAGAAAATGGGCTGGTATAGAAGAATAAATAAATTACATATATACCAATATACCAATGAATATTCTGAATAAATAACGAGTCGTCATATTTGACATGGTAAAAGGCGCTTTTCAAGTAGCTTTAAATACTTTAAATACAAATTGTTTGTTTTCAAGGTGACTGTAAAGATTTGTAGAATTTACTTCCTTATGTTGCTAATTGAGATTTACATGGTCTGTAAAACTAAGTCCCAAGCCCAGATAAATAAGGAGGGTTGCGTTATGAAGGGCATCCAGCGTTAAACTTGCGCCAAATCAAATATGCGGAACAAAAATAAATGATGAGTCATACCATGAAGTTATGGGAAAGAGTAGTGGAAGCTAGGCTGAGGGTAGAGGTGCCCATCTGTGAGCAACAGTATGGTTT